>VSMD01082567.1:0-148272 GCA_008750895.1 Mirza zaza
CTGAAATACAGGACTTTTGGCCGGGCGCGGTGGCTCAAGCCTGTAATCCTAGCTCTCTGGGAGGCCGAGGTGGGTGGATCATTTGAGCTCAGGAGTTCGAGACCAGCCTGAGCAAGAGCGAGACCCCATCTCTACTATAAATAGAAGGAAATTAATTGGCCAACTAATATATATAGAAAAAATTAGCCGGGCATGGTGGCACATGCCTGTAGTCCCAGCTACTTGGGAGGCTGAGGCAGCAGGATTGCTTGAGCCCAGGAGTTTGAGGTTGCTGTGAGCTAGGCTGACACCACGGCACTCACTCTAGCCTGGGCAACAAAGTGAGACTCTGTCTCAAAAAAAAAAAAAAAAAAAAAAATACAGGACTTTTTCTGGAATTCACTGGAATACAGTGCAGACTACTAGAGCAGTTGGAAGTCTGGTGGTTCCCTCCCTCCTGCCTTTCCTTCTGCTCTTTCCTTCCTTCTTTCTGCTTCCCTCCTTCCTTTTCTTAAAAAATATTATTAATAGCAACAGAACCCTTCCTTCAAAGGTGTCTTCCCTGGAGCCTCAGTGCACTTAACAGGTAGAAACAGCACAGTCCCAGCTCATCTGCAGCTGAGGGCGTTTATCACACTCTGCCTTCTCCACTCCACCCTCCCCTCAGAGCACCTCGAGGACACCTTATGCAAACCTAAGGAACACAGTTTGTAAAACCGTGATTCTAGTACTTTTTCCCCAGGAAAGAAAATGGAGGACCCGGGAGGGGAGGTGACTCGCCCAAGATGGACAAGCCCATCGGAAGCAGAAGGCGGGACACAGAGTCAGGCTCCTGCCACAGAAGAGGAGACCCCACAGAAATGTGGTGGGCATGGGAGGGCCCCTGCCCAGAGGCAGGGGAAGGCTCTCCCTACCTGCACGGACACCATTTTTCTTCCCAACCAGGCAGCAGTGCCTCTGTCTGGTCCTGACTGAGGCAGGAGAGGAGAGGAGAATGTCCATTATTTGCCCTCGAAGCCCCTTCCCTGGCCTCCCCTCACCCACTGAGGCTTGATTATGTTGCACTGGCTACAATTTGGGCTTAGCTTGGAGGTAATTTCCCGGTGGTGCCTGCAGCTTCTTAATGCAGGCTGTCAAAATGATGTAGAATTGTGCTCTGCCAGCCGCCTGGCTGACTTTATTCAGATACATCTAATGTGACAATTTTGTCAAAGCTTGTTTTAAGGAGCTGTTTTGACTGGGTGTTAATGCAGCCTTCCTAATCAGCCAGTTGCTGCATCTGACCCCCCATACCAGGAACCAGAAGATGATAATACTTCGGTGGCTAAATGTTTCTGGCCTTGTCTCCCTTGTGCCGGGGGTGACCTGGGCCCCTCAGAAGGAGGCGGTGGGACAGCGGGCTGAGCCCTGCCCTCCAGGGCTTGCGTTGACAGCCGACCCTTAGGCTCAGGAGCTGAGCGGAGGAGGCGCACTGCAAGCTGATGGAGCACGTGAGCATGAGGCTTGGGGAGCGCGTGCTAACGAGGGAAGAGTTATGGACCTCGGAGGTGCTTGTCAAGAGCTCCGTCAGGAGAGGGGCCAGACGCTCGGGCGACGCAACGAGTTATCGAATCATGGGCTCTTCTGGCTGAGAGGTCCCCAGGCTTGGGCTGACAGCAGTACTGGGCTGGGAGAGCAAGAACAGGGCCCTGGGCTGGCAGACGTGGCTTAGAATCCCAGACAATTCCAGTCTTGGGCGAATTATCTGGCTCAGTTGAGTTCTCATCGGCTCATCTGAAAATGAGAATACTGATCCCTGTAGGGTTTCTGTGAGAATCCAACAGGAGATCGCAGGTGGACACGCCCGGGGACAGGCAGAGGCCCCCCGGATCCTGCCCTTGCTTCCGCTTCCCGGCCGGATGGAGGGAAGCCAGTAGCCAGATCTGCAGAAAGGAGGTAGCACAGTCTCTACCAGCTACTCACTTCCCTCGCGCACTGTGGCTTGTTTATAAACACCCCTGCTAGATTTTTAAGCTCTATGTGGGTGGGAGTTGGGAATTTATTATTTCATATATATTTCAAGGACTTCATATATTGCTGTAGCATCCTTGGCGCCTGATTTAGTATGAGAAAGTTCTCATGCTTGGTGTTTAATCAAGATTTTTATCTTCTGTCATTTAAACCAATTTCTCTAAACATTGGATTTTGTTTTCTGAGGGAAGCGGAAAATGAATGAATAGCTAGCTGCTGGTCGAGCACCTATTCTGCACCAGGTCTCTGCGGTGCTGTGCCCACATCACCTTTAACTGAGGTGCAGGAGGCGGTGAGTGACCCACATGGATGTGAGCCCTCGTCTGTTAGCACCAAGGCCCAGGTTTGTCCGGTGCACCCTTGCTAAGTGTATACCTAGAAGGCACGGGTGTGAGAAGCCTCCACAGTTCCGCACTGACAAATTAGCAGCTGATGTTCTGTGTCTGGTCGTGAGAGCTGTGGAGGCGGGAGGGGGTGGTCTCCAAATTGCAGGCTGTGAATGCGAAGGGGCTCAGAGGCTTGGGAGTCTCCTTGCCTGGCTTTGGGACTTCCCACTTCATTTGCGTCTTAAAATGTCACCTCCTTTCTCCACGCCTCTGGTTATTGATGTTTATTTTTAACTTGCATGTGACTTAGATGAATCAGAGCTGTCTCCACCAGCTGCAGATGGGCCAAATTGAGGCCTTGGGGATTTGGGTCTCTGTCCTCTTTGGGGGTCCTACCTGGTTATGAGCAGTTGAAGGGCTCGGACGAGTCCGACTTCCTACCCAGAACCTGCTGATGGAGCCACAAAACAGTCTCTGATCCCATTTGAGTGTGCCTTCCCCCTGCACCTTGAGTTTTGCACCCCTGGGAACATCTGTGCTGCTGAAGGGACTTTATTTGTCTTTATAAGACAAGAGTTGAAAATAAAAATCAATAACGACCAGATTACCAAGGGAAGATTAATTCCACTTTTGTAAATGCTAATGAGATTTGGAACCCTGGCCAGTGGGACTGACGTGGTTTAGTGTCCTTCTGCTGGTTCTGGGGGCTGAGCTTGACGCAGGCATCTCAATCCCCCCAGCCCCTCGAGGCTGTGCCCCAGGACTAAGGCCGTGTCTGGTCCCTGGCACCCCCCTACGGACTCCTCAGCTCAGGGCACTGCTGGCAGAGTTTGGCCAGATGCCAGTGTCCTGGGAGGAGAAGGAAGGGTCTTGGGTGAGGGCCCTGGTTTGTGAGGCTGTGCAGAGGGCGGGTGTAGTCACGGGAGGGCTGGGGATGCCTGCCTCGTGCCCTCCACTGCGAGCATTTGCTTGAGTCGCTTCAGGAACCTCTTCTGGGCTTGGCTATGGAGAGGTAAGTAAGAGGCAGCGATCCTGGAGGCTCTGAGATGTCACTGCCAGAGGGAACTGGCGAGGCACGGTGGTGGCTGAGTGCCTAGTCTTGGAGAAGCGCCTTCTTCTCCAAACCCCACGGCATTGTGTTTACTTTGCTCCACCAGGGTCTGCTAGCCTCCCGCTTCCCTGGAGTCCCGGTGGCGAGGCTCCTTCCCCTTCTTCAAGGCTTTTTTTCAGTGTCTCCTTCCCAATGAGGTGCCCCGTGGCCCACACTTCTGACTCCTCCTGCCCATCTCTGTTTTTTCCGCATCACACTACCCGCCTCTTGACACGCCACGCCATTTATGGGTGTGTCTGTTATTCACCACCTGTCTCCACCTGGAAAAGGGAAGCTGCACGAGGGCGGGCAGTGCAGACTCCAGTCACACGACACACGAACTCCTGGGAGACGCTTGTTAACTGAAGAAATGGTGAGGCTCATCAATTTGGAAAGGACAGCTTTATTTCTCTGCAGGGTTGCAGCCTGTGAGTGGCCATTCCAACAGGCTAGAAAGCAGCGCCCTGGCCAGATACCAGATGCGCATGCTTTGAGGGAGGGGCAATGGGAACAGGAATTTATACTGAGTGGGGTGGCCAAATATACATATTTAACAAGCTATAGGATGAGTCATGAACATTTATGAAAGGAGAAACATGTGCATGCACTATCAAGCTTTGTGCCCCTCTAAGGGCTCCATGTTCAGAAATGGTCACCTGCTGGTGTCAACAGGTGAAGCAGAGGACACAGAAACCCTCCCTGCACATGCTCTGTAGACTGGTTAAAAGTCACTCCATGATTGGTGGTCTCTTATCAGGAAAGTGCTGGTTATCTACAGTGCCCAAACCACAGTCAGCTAGGGAGGAGGGGATCATGAGATTGGTGTCAGATTAGCCCTTAAAGAAGAAAAGCCTGATGGCCATCAGCAGGGGAGGGGGATCACGAGGCATGTCTGACCTCCCATGCGCCATGGCTGGAACTCAGTTTTAAGGGTTCCCGGGGCTCCCTTGGCCAATGGGGGTTCATTCAGCCAGCAGCAGACTCAGGACTTTTGTTCTCGTTAACACACTCAATATATTCTTATGCGATGAAGGGGGTGGGAAGCCAAAGTGTGTCTTCCCCCATTTCTTTGTGGCCTATTCTGTGAAAGAGGCACTGAGGATTGTGAAGTAGCCCAAAGGACAGGGAGGCAAGGACCACAGAAAGGAGAACGAGCTGGGACAGAGGCACCAGCTTGGCGAATCTTGCAGACACGGTGCGCAGTGAAAGAAGCCAGTCTTGGAGGTGTATGTGCTGGACGGCTCCATTTGTCCACTATATTGGAAAAGACAAAATTATAGTGATGGAAAACAATCAATGGTTGTAGGGGTTATGGATTGGGTGAGGGCTGGAGAATGAAGGGGTAGCTCAAGGGAGTATTTTGGGCTGATGGAGCTGTTACATCCTGATCTAGTGGTAATTACATGACTCCATACACACGTAAAAATTCATAGAGCTATAGACCAATAGAAAAAAGAGTCAATTTTGCTGTATAATAATCTCAAAATAAATAGAAAATCTTTTAAAAAGGAAGGGGTGGGGTTTGTCCAGAAGCACAGGTTCCAGGGTAATCTGTAAGTGGAGCATCAGCCCTGCTCGAGGGAGGGAGAGGTGTCTACCTTGCAGAAACCACCCCCGCCAGCCTGCCTGCCTCGCTCACGTGAGGCCCTGCATTTGTGAATGGGAGCTGCGGATAGGTTTCTCTCTTTATGTACACACAGCAGATATAATGCACCGGTGTCTGGGTGCAATTTTAAAAGGACAGCAGGCTTTTCATACAGAGCAATACCACTTTGGCAGCCCATTTACTGAGATAAGGAGGAAATACACCCTGAATAGAATTTTCTTTGCAAATCCCTTTTCCTGGCCTCAGACCCAGTTATGGATTTCCTGCTGTTAATAGATTTCAGCTCCTTCACTGTCCTCCTCCCCCTGTTCTGCCGCTGTCGCTATGCCCTCTGCCTCCTGACAGCTCTCGTCCCACCCTAGGATCTGCGCCCACGCTCACACTGGGCCCCAGCTCGGCCTGCAAGCAGGTGGCACACTTCGGTGACTAGAAATGCTTCCCTCGGGGCTGCCAAGCGGGAAGTGCCCTTTTATGGACTGCAGCCGTCCCTGGCAGGGAAGTGCGCCAGGTGCGTTCACTGTCACTTCTCCTCTCCTACCACTTCGAGTTTGTTCTTCCTCTCGTTAGGCACACGTCGGTCATCCAGTATCTCCTGCGTGTCCGTGGCTGCGCAGAGGCTGGATGGGGGGGCCGGCCCTGCACTCACAGGACACGCATTCTGCCCTTTCTTCTGCACGTGGATGCCTGAGCTCTCCACCTCTGCAGCCACCAGCTGCGTCCCCAGCCTTGCAGGGCCTGAGCCCTCTCTCAATCCGCCCTCCCCTCCTCCCTGGACCCTCGCCTTGGCAGGGGCTGGCAACACCTACGTGGGCCGTGGCCTGGACTCCTGATGACGTCTGGGTTCCCTCTTCATCACTGCTCCTTCCTCACGCATCCCTGACCTCGCACCCTGCCGACGCCAGGGCTGCCTTTCTCAACGAGTTGGTAGGCCCAGTCCAAGCTGCCTGTGAGGACAAGGGCCAAACTGCCCCCAGAGCCCCTCATCACAGAAGCACAGTCTGGTCCTGGGCCAGTCCAAGCCCACTTCCCTCACCACCTCCTGCCCTCTGTCTGGCCCTGGGGCCACCCTACAACATGCCCTGCACATCCTGCCCCGCTGCTGGCCAGCACCATCCCCGCTCACTCCCCAAGGTCGTGTGTCACTTTCTCTGAGAAGTCTTCCCCTCCCTTCCTCGGCTGCAACCTCCAGGTAGAATTAATCTTTTTCTCCTCTGTGCCCTCATTATACTTTGCTCATACCCTTGGCATACCGGGATCATGCCATAACCGTGGATAAGCTTACACGGGGCAGGGCTGCATTTTACTCCTCTTAGCATTTCCAGCACCTGGCAGGGTACCTAGCACAGAGAAGAAAATTTAATGCACACAGGTTTGTTGAACTGAATTGATCTCAATTTCCCAGATACCATCTTCTCTAGGGGCTTCATGTGCGGAGTGTGAGAGCGGGAGGGGCAGAAGAGGCCTGGAGCCAGCCAGCCTCCCCAGCAGCAGGTCTCTGGTTTAGGCTCACTGCCCTTAGGGGAGACTCACCTCTTCCCCCTCTGGCTTTCCTGCCGCAAGCCCACAGCAGCTCAGCGTGCCCAGCACCGACTCCCCCTCTCTTGGGGAGTGGTCACCATGGCCTCAGATTTCTCTGAGGTTGGCTTCGGGGCTCCTGCTGCTGGGCTCCCGGGGCCTGGCCACAGGCTGGAGTCTGGCTGAGCTCCGGGTCTGAGATGTGTGAGTGCTGCGCCCACTCTGATTTTCCAGTCCCTGCTAGATTTCTTAGGGAAATCTGATAGCTTGGGAGAAGAATTTCTCTAGTTTTTGTGAGGAAATTTTTGAGCTCTCCTGCATCACAGAGTTCTAAAAATGAGAGATTTCCTGCTTCCCCTCACCGGAGAAATCTGCCTCAAGATCCCAGCTGGGCGAAGGGTGTGATGGGTAGTTGCTGGTCCTGTGGCTATTTGAGTTTTTGAGAAATTAATTTTTGGTCTATTATATTTTCCCCACCCCATCCCTTTGCAAGAAAGTAGCAGGTCTTGTGCGTTCGCTCTCTTGCTTAGGCGGATTAGGTCTGCATCACCAGAAGAGAAGTTACTTACTCCTAGACAAACTCCCTTCCCTGCTTTTGTTTTCAAAGTCTGGGCTCCTTGGGGGGATTGGGGCGGGGAGAGGTGGAAAGACGGAACTTCCGGGGGCAGTGGCCCCCACGGTGGGGAGTGGAGGCCCTGAACTTGCTGTCTGCTCAGCCTGGGTGTGCTTCCCCAACGTCCATGTGACGTCCGGCTTCACTGTGTTAGGTCTCTGCGCAAATGCCACCTTCTCGGGGGGATCTTCCCTGACCACACTGTCTGAAATGGCAACCTCCATTAGTTTCTTCCACTTCACCCGATTATGTTTCTTCTTGGCATAAGAGCTATCTAAATATATGTATTTGATTGTTTATTATCATTTTCCTCCCCCTAGAATGTAAAAGCTCCGGTGGACCAAAGATTTTGTCGCCTGTCTGTTTTGGTTCACTGCTATATCCCCAGTGCCCAGATCAGTTAATGGCATCTGTGATGGTTAATTTTTTGTCAACTTGTCTCAATCATGGTACCCAGATATTTGGTCAAACACTAGTCTGGATGTTACTGTGAAGGTACTTTTTTAGATGAGATTAACATTCAAATCAGTATACTATGAGTAAAGCAGATTGCCTCCGTAATGTGTGTGGGCCTTATCCAATCAGTTGGCTGACTTAAAAGAAAAAAGACTCTACTTCCCCCAAAGAAGAGGGAATGCTGCTGGCAGACCGCCTTAGGACTTGAGCTACAGCATCAATTCTTCTCTGGGTCTCCAGTCTGCAAGCCAATGCTATAGGCCTTGGACTTGCCAGTTTCAAACCCATGAACCAAGTCCTTAAGATAAATCTCTCTCTCTGTCTCTGTCTGCACACACACACACACACACACACACACAGACAAACACACACACTCATACACAGACCCTGTTGTTCTGTTTATCAGAGAACACTGGCTAATACAGCACCCAATAGATATTTGTTGAATGAATGAATGCAGTGTGAGAACTCAGAAGGGAATGGCTTTATTGTGTTTCTAAGAGACTATTCTAGACCCTGGGACTCCCAAGAAAGTTCCTATAGCTGCGGTGCAACCTGACTGAGGAATCATGGTGTGTAGGCTTTGAAGGTATCAGGGGTGACCACAGTAGGCTTGGGGAGTAGAGGCTCTTTCCCCAGATTCTGGAGTGAGGTTGAGGTAGGGGTAAAGAGGGGTCTTGGGTAACAATAATGACTTGGAGACAATTTATTTTGATTTAAAGAAAATGAAGTGTTATGACATTTCTTGAATATCGAAGTTTATGGGTTAAGTTTTGTTATCTTTCCAAGTTTTTGATATTGGTTCTCCTGGCCATGGCCACCCACTCCCTCTCACCTACCAATAGTCATAGTATTTGATGTGTGGGTCCTCTGCCAGAAGCTTCATTCATTTGTTCATTCATCAAACATTTCCTGAGCATCTGCTGTGTTCTAGGAACTACCATGTTTCCCTGAAAATAAGACCTACCCATAAAATAAGCCCTAGCAGGATTTCTAAGCATGTGCGCAATATAAGCCCTACCCTGAAAATAAGACCTAGTGATGGGCGTGGCTACGCAGCGTATCTGCACATCCCATGCATTTCATCGCGGAGCGGTAAAGAAGATGAGCAGCCCTCTCATCTGCCCCATGAGAGCTCTAGTGCTCGACATGAGAGATTGGGGCCAGTGGTTCTAAAGGAAATAGAGTTACAAGAAATTCAGGATAGAATTCGGGGTTTGGAGAGTTACGATGATGTTCCAGAAGAAGATGACTTAACTATATTAGAATAAATGTAGATTGTTGTATCATACTTAAAAAAATAACACATCCCCTGAAAATAAGTTCTAGGGTGTCTTCTTGAGGAAAAATAAATATATGACCCTGTCTTATTTTCAGGGAAACACGGTCCATTGTTGCTAGGGATATGTATTAGTTATCTCTGCTACATATTAATAGCAGATAATTAATTATCCCAAAACTTCATAGTTTAAAGAAACCATACCTATTCATTACCTCTCATAGTATCTGCGGTTCAGGAATTCAGGAGTGGCTTGGCTGGGTGGTCCTTGCTTGGGGTCTCTCATGGGACTGTAATCAGGTGCCAGCATGGGCTGTAGTCATCTGATGGCTTGACTGAGGCTGGAGTATGTGCTTCCAAGGTGGTAATTCATGTGGCTGGCAAGGTGGCATTGGCTCTTGGCAAGAGTTCCCTGTTACTTTCCATGAGGAGCCCTCCACAGGGCTGCTAAAGTGTCCTCATAGCATGGCAATGACTTCTCCCAAGTGAGTAATCCAGGAGACCAAGGCACAATGCCTTTATGGTCTGGCCATGGAAGTTACACACCATCACTTCCACAGTATTCTCTTGGTAACACCAGTCAGCACTAAGGAAGGGGACTATATAAAGGCATGTGAATACTGGGGGTCCTGGAGCATTAGGGGCCACACTGTAGACTTGCCTATCTGAGGCAACCAAGATGAGTAAGGTGAACGAATTCTCTGTAGTGCTCATGTCTTGCAAATAAATTAGTGTGACTTGGGCTCTGCATATACCTACATCATCATCTCAGGTGACCAGTCCTCCTGTCCGGGAAGCCCCTTGTCTCCAATATCACCACCACCCCAGCCTTTTTTCTTCTCATCATGGTAACCCATCAATAACTATTAAGCCCAGAACATTATGCCTGACGTCTGGGCATATTCTATGCCTTGGTCGTGTTATGGGTGAGTATGCATAAATGCCTCATGGCATAGAGAGACTCCTGAAAGATGTGAACAGGCCTGCAAGGGCAGAGTATAACCACAGGTGAGGGGCTCAGTTACTGAAACCAGCGCTACTATGCTTAGTGACATCTCCCCTGGTTGCTTCATCGGCCCCATCTCAGTGGCATATCCCCTTGGTTCTTTGGTACCTGATCAGTTGTTTTGTATTTGTTTATACTTCTTTCCCACTAGCCTCTGTTCCTTGAGGTCAGGAAGTAAGTCTTCTGTCTCTGGGCTATGGCTTTCTCTTTCTAAAGTCAGCACACCAGTGGGCACTCAGATCATGCCCTTAAATGACTGGTTGATACTGTCCTCACTCATTGTTCAGGGACCACGACTTTTCACCGCTGTCTCTCTGGGCCTGATACAGTACCTGTGTCAGAGTGGAGTTCCCTGAGAGCAGGACCTTGGTCTGTCTTGTTCACTTTGCCTAAATAGCACTTGCCGGATAAAGGCTTGACAAACATTTATTAGACGAGTGGATGAGTGAATGAATGTGTCTGGCGTAAAGTCGTGCTGAATCAGCACTTGGATGAGTATGCTAGTCCCAGATAACGGCAGCTCTGTGCTCCTTTTCTTCCGGATGCCAGCAAACCATCAAAACTACCTGTCGTCTTTTGTGGACTTCACTTGGCCTCCTAGACCATTGTCATCTGAAGGTAAGAAAGGGGAGCCGCTGGGCGCAAAGACTTGTGGGCTCTGAACCCAGGCTGTGGACATTGCCAGCTTAGAACAGGGGCACAAGAAAATACCATCTTCTGACTATCTGTGGGAAGGGTGCTGACTGCAGGGCTGGCCCCTGAGGGTGGGATGGGGGTGCAGCTGGTGGGTGCTTCAGGCTCCAGGTGGGATCTCTCCCTGAGGAGGGAAGCAGGTGAGGGTGTATTGTTAGCCTATGATTGATTTATAATAATATAGTAATCACCAGGCAGAGCGATGTTACCGCTACACTAGGCTGGAAATAACACCCACAGGAAACACCATTTGAAGGCTCCCACAGCATCCATAATTTGGCCTCTCAGACTCTTAGCTCAGGTGAGAGCAGAGGACGCTGAGGGCCCTGGAAGCACAGGCAGACTCCGAGCACAGTCATGTGGGGCCCCAGTTTGGCCCTGGGCCTTGGCTCCTGGGGGAAGCTCTTAGATTCCCTGCCCCCTTGTTCCCACCCTCATTTCCTGCACAAGCAGAGAGAAGACGGATTTCCATGGGCTGAGACAAGAATGGGTTGGGCCAAGGCACCATAGGTCTGGCCTCTCTCCCTCAGTTGGCGGCCTAGGACTTTCTCTCCTTCTCACTGGGAACTGTCCTGACCTGCGGTTCCTGGCCAGGGCCCCAGACTCCTGAAGAAGGGATGCTTCTCTTTCTCTTTGTGCTTCGTTGCAGACCCCCTCCCCTCTCTGGTCAAGCAGGTGCAGACCTGGAGAGAGGAAGAAAGGGAGGACCCTGACTCTAGTCTTGGCCGGAGGAGACCTCTATATGTTTAGACTTCTCACTGGGGACCATTTTGGGGTTTTCAGCACTAAGTAAAGAGTATACTTTGGCCCGGTGTTGTCCTCCACACATTTGTCTCTGCTGGAACACTGCAGGGCTTGAGATGGGGCCAAGAGTGGCTGGGAAGGCAGGATTTAGGGGTGCAGGGCTCTGGGTTCCCAGCCAAGCATAGTCTTCTATGCTCACATGACTCATGCATAAGAACAGGAGCCACTGAATGTTTTAGGATGTATAAGTCTCCAGAGGTGAAGGAATGGGTGGCCTGATCTCTGTAAGACCCTAGAATTCACAAGTCTTTTGCATTTCCAGGTTTGGACAATTGCTCAAGAAAATGGCTCAAGTGAGAAGAAAAGAATATTTCTGAGCAATCTTTGAGTGGAGCCAATGGTGTGTTTATGGGAGGAGCAGTGACCCGAAGGTAAGTGGAGAGATACTTCTTGGAGATGCTGGGAAAGGGAAGGTAATAGGGAAGGTAATAGATTTTAGCCATGGATTCAGGCAGACTATATGCTGCCCCCCTGATATGCCCGCCTGCCACCGCCATCCATGTCTCCCTTAATTCCCTGTGCCTGCGTCCTAGCTTCCTGGCTAAACTTTCATTTTGAGCAGTTTTTCACCAGGTGGGCAGCGCTCCTGGCTGTACTATCAAACGTGCCCCTTTCTGTGCTACCCTGGCTCGTTGTCTACCATGTCAATAAGAACCAACTTTGCGGCTGCTCATGCTGCAAATCAAGATACTGTACCACCCCAGCCTAGTGAGCAGGGAGCCACGAGAATCTTGTCTTCTTGGGCCAGGAGCAGACACCCACCAGGTGCCTGGGACCGGTGGCGCCTGGCATGGGTTTCACTGCTCTAGCTCCAACGTGTCCAGACAAAGACAGATTCTCTGGGACCTGTTGCTGTCATTTTCTCTTCTTGGCCAGAGTAGATATTTTCCTGGGCCAATTCCACTCTGAAAAGAATCACCACCTGCTCAGTTAGGGCCGGCAGAAAAGGCAGCTATGGAGGAGGAGGAAAGGGAGTGGGGCTGAGAGAAGGTTGGAAGAGAGTTCTGCAGAGCTCCCCAGAGCACCTCCTTTGCTGGTGTGGTGATGCTGGCCCTCCCAGAAGCTGTTTTAGGGGTTATAGGAGTCAGGATTTCTGGCTCAGAGGTGAAGAAACAACAATAATGACAACCGCACTGGAGATCTACCTCAAGGCAAGGGGCACATCGTCCTGATGTCATTCCCCTGGGCAGAGAATCGAGGCATCAGGTCACTGTGGCCTTGTCCCTCCTTGCCATCGCACAATGCAGAATCCACTGGCACCTGAAGAACAGCCCTGTTTGTGGCATATAGTAAAAAGCATGAGGCTGGGTGTCGTGGCTCATGCCTATAATCCTAGCACTCTGGGAGGCTGAGGCGGAAGGATCGCTTGAGCTCAGGAGTTCAAGACCAGCCTGAGCAAGAGCAAGACCCTGTTTCTACTAAAAATAGAAAAATTAGCCATGTGTGGTGGCACCTGCCTATAGTTCCCAGCTACTTGGGAGGCTGAGGCAGGAGGATGGCTTAAGTCCGGGAGTTTGAGGTTGCTGTGAGCTATGATGATGCCACTGCACTCTAGCCAGGGCGACAGAGTGAGACTCTGTCTCAAACAAAGCAAAACAAAAAAAAACCCATGCCCTGTGGCTTTATGTTGCTTAATTAATAAGCTCGTATTAATCACCAAACACCTGCAAGCACAAACAGTTATTCGTTGTGACCGTGTGCCATCTTGGTGGGAATCTGCTTGGCCCCAGCTCTGGCTCGGCTGGTAGGGGAGAAAGGCAACTGGATCAGGAACCCACCACCTTTCTGGTGACCCCATTCTGTCCGATTCTTATTCTCTGGGAATGCTGTAGTGCATTTCTATTTTATTCTTCTTGCAGTTGTGCTTCTCCCAGGCCTCTTTCCGGGGCTGCCCCAGCCCTCCCTGCACTGCTCTCTGAGCCCTGGCTGCACCCTTCCCCGAGGGGAGATGCGTGGTGCAGGTTACAGCAGGCCAGCCCCTTCCTCAAGGCGGGATGAGCTGGGGTGCCGTTCATGCTTCAGGGCTCCGGGGAGGGTAGACAGAAGTTGGACTTGAGATGAAACCACGTCTTTTCTGGGCTTCTTGCCCTGCCAATCTGCTTTCCTCACTTCCTTGGGGTTCCTCCTGGGAGCCCTCCCTCCATAAGTCCCGGCATGTGAACCCCTATCTTGGGCTCAGCATCTGTAGCCCTATCTGAGACAAATAGCTTTCTGCAGTGGTGTGCCTGTGTGCACAAGTTCTGTGTGCAAAAGGAAATGCTGGGATAAGAATCATGTGAATTCAATCTATGAAACACTGTCTCTGAAGCATGGAACAAAGCCCTGAGGGAGGAGAGCCAGGAGGACCTCCTGGGAGAGGGCATATCCCAAGTCTGGAAGAGTGAGGGACAAAAAGTGCAAAGGGGACGGGTTTGGTGGGAGTGAAGCAAAGCAACTGAGCCCTGGAGAGGGTGCGAGTTCCGTGGCGAGCTGGAAAGCCAGCACTCAGTCCCACCCACTCACTCCGCAAGCTGCCTTTTTGCACGTGCCTCTCTCCCTGGTGCCGGGCTGACTAGGTGGAGACTGGGACATTGCCTGCTCTCACCATTCCCATCCCTGCCACTCTGTTCACCTGCTGGCATGACTACCTTGTCTCCATGGTCACTGCAGCTGCAGTGCCTAGCACAGTGCTGGGTGATATGGTTTGCACTCATTAAGTGTCTGTTGAATAAAGTTGACACAGTAACTGCTCTTACCCCAGCTCGCATCTTGTACGTCAAGGTGCAGAGAAGGAAAAAGTCTCCACTCTAGATAGTTCAAGCCGAAAGGGATTGAATACACAAATATCAGGGCTTGTGGTCTTTGGAAGGGCAGAAGAAGCAGATCGAGGCTACTGGGATGACTCCCAGAACAACACAGAATTAGGGAAGCTGGCCAGGTGTGAAGGCTCATACCTGTAATCCCAGCACTTCGGGAGGCTAAGGTGGGAGGATCCCTTGAGGCCAGGAGTTTGAGACCAGCCTGAGCAATATCGTGAGATCTAGTCTCCACAACAACAACAACAATCACCCACTAAAAATTTAGCCAGGCATGGTGGCGCGTGCCTGTAGCCCTAGCTGATTGGGAGGCTGAGGCAGGAGGATTGCTTGAGCCCAGGAGTTTGAAGTTGCTGTGAGCTAGGTTGATGCCACTGTACTCCAGCTGGGGGCACAGAGAGAGACTCTGTCTCAAAAAAAAAAAAAAAAAGCCATCACTCTGAGGCTGTCATCAGGCCCATGCCCATTGAAGTTGGAGGTGGCCTGGACCCAGAGAAGCTTCTGGAAGCTTGGAGATGAGAGAGGGGACTGGGGAACCCAGGGATTATGGTGTCAGATGAGGAGGCTGCTGCTACCATCTTCAAAACTTAGAAAATGAAGAATGAACACTGGAAACTCCTGCCAGCCTGTTATGACCTTGATGACCACCGACAGCCAGGGCTGCAGGAAGAGCACCTCCCTCCTGTCTGTCCTCCGAATCTTGTGTGAGTGCACGCAGCTGGTGGGGGCATCTAATGCACACCCAGAGACAAAGTTGCAAGGTGGTTTGGGAAATGCTTCTCAATCTTTCAGGTGGATGTTGGGGTGGTGGGAAGGGCAGGGAGGAGGACAGAGCCACCACAGGATCTCCCAGAGGCTTCTCTTGCTCTGGCCTGCAGGGACTGCCGAATGGCAAATCTTCCTCAGTGCAAGCAGTGACAGCTAGTGGGGTGGGGAGTGTGGGGGCAAAGTTCATGGTCCTCAAGCCCTCAAGGAAAGGCTGGAAAAGCTCTGTGTGAGAGGTGGGAATAGATGACAGGGAGGAGGGGCAAGCCATGCACACAGAGCTCGTTAGGATGGAGATGTCCACTCTCCGTGCTGGGGTTCTGATCCAGGGCTGGAGCCCAGGCTTGGGGCCGTTCACGTGGGTATGCCATGCACAGCACTGCAAGTGTCCTCCTCAGACCTTGGACATCTGCCATTATCAGCTGTAGTTCTATTAACTCATTTTATTTTGGGGGAAGCTGAGGCCTAATAAGACCCTAGAACTTTCCCACTGTCACACAGGAAAATTGGTAAACTAAAATTAGACGTGAAACCCGAACTGGACTTCTTCCATAGATTGACAGATATCTGACTCTTTTAAGATCTTCCTTTTGTGCAAGGGAGGCCAGTCCCCTGTACCTCCCCAAGGGTTGGATTTCCCCAAGGTCTCCCTCTTGGCCTCTGCAGAGTCCCAAATTGAGAACTTGGAGGAGAGATGTGGGACAGTGGCCCTTCCTTAGCTCAGCAGAATGACAAACCCCTTATAATAAAAATGGCTTTCCTCCTACTTCACACCAGTTGGTGGACATTATGAGGAGGGAGATTTTGATATTTTGAGAGAACTTTAGAGCTGTTGGGCCAGAGAACTGGCTGCACGATGGAGTTCTCCATTCCCCATGGTGTCCCAGTGAACATGTTCAGAATGATGGACAGTCCCTCACTGAGAATGGCATTAAGGAAATTTGGGCACTGAGAAAATATGGGCAGGGGGTGACTTTATCTCTTAGGGCTTTTCTCCTTCTGATGTTCCGTGTTCCTGTGACTTGACCTAGAGATGGACCTGGCATGAGCCCATTGGCCTGCAGGTGTGTGGGGAAGAGTAGATGAACTTGACCGTGGTGTAGTGGGCAGTGTAGTCTGAGGCCTTGGGCATCTGCCTGGTCATGTTGGGTGGGTGGTTCCATTCTGCCTTCTGTCTCTTCTATACATGACATTCTCTCTGTGCTTCCATATCTGTGCTGGAGGGGAGTGGGATGGTGGCTGTCCCCCAGCATGGGCATCTGTAAAGCTTGGCATCTCATTTCCAATTATTTGGGGCCTCAGGTGCAGATGTACTCCCAGCTTCTCTGAGGACCGAGGTGTCAAGAGAGCCCAGCTGAGTTATAATGCGCTCTGCCTGGTGCAGAAGTGGCTGGGCGTTTCTCCAGCATCCTGAAGGGCTGGCAGGCAGGGCAGGTCCCGGAAGAGGGCCAGAGTCCTACAAAACTGGCTGAGGAGCCTCTGCTCTGAGGCGTGTGTCTCAGGCACACGGGCCTCTCATGCACGAATGACAGGCAGGGCATGCTCCTGCGTGTGGGGCTAGGAAGGCAGCTGGAGAGGGGGCTGGATGTGCTAGTGCTTTCTCTGGTCCCCAAGGGCCCTCTTCTTCTAGTCAGTGGCATGTGTATGTGCCCCTGTGCATGAGTGGATGCGTGTACTTTCTGTGTACACATATGTAGACATGCATAAGAGTGGCTCTGTGAGTGTATTGAACCCATTTACGTGTCTACATGTGAATGCCTGTGTGTGGCCCAGTGCATTTTGTGCACGTGCTCATCCTTATGCTTCTTGGGCAAGAGAGCGAGTGCACGTGTGTGTGTGCACGCACATTCGCAGTTTGTGGGGGCAGCTCTCTCTGCTGGGCTTTGCTGTGGGCGTTTGGCTCCTAGAGGGTGAGTTTGGATTTGTCCTCCTTGTTCCAGGGTCGATGGCATTGATCCAGGAGGAGTGAAGAATCAATTGTAATTTGGTTGGAGGGCCTGGCGCCAGAGTGTGTAAAGAGTAATTAGAGGGAGAGGAGCTGATGCGGAGGGCTGGGCCTGCTGCCCTGGGGAGGGGCTGGTGACCAGTGGGCAGATGGGGCGTGGGTGGAGGGGAGCCTCACTTGAGGAGACCCAAGGACTTCTTCCAGGGACATGGGACTTCTAGCCCAGCCTCCTTTCCTCTCCCGGGCTCAGAACAAGCTCTGAGCAGAGCCCTTCGGGAGTGGTGGGCACTGGCGGCCGAGCGGCTTGTTTTGCCCTTGCTGGTCAGCAGTGCGGGGACTGCAGCTCCTGATAGATCCTGTCTTTCCCTCCCGGGCATCACCTACATAATAATAAAATCACACGTCATCTCTTCAAGGCTCTAGACTGTCAACACGTTTTCATTTTTCTTGTTTGAACCTTACATCATAATCATAAGATGAGAGGACAAGTAGCAAGCCCATTTCCTATCTAAGGCAATGGAGGCACACGTGCAAGGTGATTTGCCCAAGTTCTCACGCACAACTGGGTCCACAGTTCCACACCGGTTTCCTGAGTCCATTAGTTGCAGGCCCAACTCTGGCCTCTCGCAGAGGTTCTCCCGTGGTGGGGATCCTCAAAGAGTCATGGAGCCTGTGTGTCTGAGGGCTGTTACTCGTCTGGGTGGAGAGGTGCGGGAAGGAAGCCACGGGTGGCTTTGGAGGGCGGCTCGTGCTCCTGCCAGGGCAGTGGTTCCTGGGCTGTGCCTGACTACCGGGAGGCTTGGCAGGGGGCACCTGCTCAGGCTCTGCTCCCTGCGGCTCGGATTCAGTAGGTCTGGGTGGGTCTCAGGTGAGCCCCCAGAGCTTGAGATTTTATCAGGTGCTACAGGTGATTCTAAGCAGGTAGTCCAGGAGCTATGTTTGGAGAAACAGCTCTTCAGGGGGTGGAAGGGGAAGAAAGAAGATGGCAGGAAGCAAGCAGGTAGTACCAGCTCTGGGTAGCATGAGCACTGGGCATCTCCCTGCCTGTGGCAGGTAGGGAAAGGAAGGAAGCTTCTGGAGATTCCACTCAACTCTCCCCTCTCCTCCCCTCCCCTCCCCTCCTCTACTCTCCCCTCCCCTCCTCCCCTCTCCCCTCTCCCCTCCCCTCCTCTTCTCTTCCCTCCTCTCCCTTCCCCTCTCCTCCTCTCCTCTCCTCTCTTCTCCCTTCCCCTCCCCTCCTCTCCCTTCCCCTCCCCTCCTCTCCTCTCCCCTTCTCTCCCCTCCTCTCCCCTCTTCTCCCCTCCTCTCCCCTCTTNCCTCCCCTCCTCTCTCCTCTCCTCTCCCCTCCCCTCTCCTCCTCTCCCTCTCTCCCTTTTCCTCTCCCCTCCCTTCACCTCCCCTCCTCTCTCCTCTCCTCTCCCCTCTCCTCCTCTCCCCTCCTCTCCTGGAGACAGTGAGGCTGTCCTAGCCACCAGTAAGAAGGAAGGATAGAATAAGAATTCTTTAAAACCCAGCCTATTCTGAGGTTGACTGGGACTTCCTTCCCTAATTTAGTAGAGGCTCCTTAGGATTCTTGTTGCTTGGGATTTGGTGGAGAAGCGACTGCAGCTTTCTCAGGCAGTGGCGGTGGTGGGCCCAGGTCGAACAGGAGGGGAACATGGTAGGAGACGGAAGAGGAGCAAGAACAAAATAGAGCACTGGAGCGCCTTGGGTGCCTTCGCTGCGCTGCTAATGGTGACAGACTCACAGCCATCGCTATTAAATGCCTGAGATGCTTGCCAGCTTAAGGAACACAAGAAAAGCACTCTGTCCTAATGGACCCATCAGCAAGGAGGGGAGGGGAGGGGGCTGGCCCAGGGAAAGGGAAGACTGCCCGGGATTCTGGAAAGGAAAGGAAGATTAGGAAAGCGTAAGAGGGGGTGATGAGAGGGGTTGAAAGATCCTTCCCAGCCAGTACTGCTCTGCCCTGCATGGTGGCCCGCCAAGGACGAGAGGCATGGGGCTTCCAAAAAGATAAGTTTGTCCTCTTCATGTATGTGAAACGGTCCCTTTCTGAGCATCGGGGACCTTCTACAGAGAGCAGCACATCATATTAGGATGAGGCAGGTTGGGCGGAGGAGAGTGTCCAGACGTCTCCTCTGCCGAACCCGCACCTTCTCTAATCTGCAGAGGCCGCCTGGCTGGGCCGCACGCCTGGGCCTGCGCCGAGATTGCCCCGGGCTCTCACCGGTCCTCCTACGGCAGCGATTCTCCAGGGTGTCCCAGAGCAGGGGCACGTTCTGCACCGGAGAACGCGGTTGAGGGCTGTGCATGGAGTGCAGAGGGGAAAGGGACTGGTGAGAGAGACGATTAGAATTAAGAGGAGGATTTCAGGGCAGCTTGAAATTATCCTCTTAATTTTCTACAGACAGTTCGACCTCTCACCTAGTAATGGACTGAGTAAGGAAAGAGTCAGAAACAGACAAGAAGGCTCGCGGCTGCTGGCCCATTCTCTCTCCAGTTCTCTCTTCTCAGTGTGATGCGCCAGTCCCAGATGGCACCTGTCTCCCCACCGGTTTCCTGTCTTTATCTCAGTTCTCACTCCTGTGCAATTACTCATACGTGAGCTGGGCTGGGATGCATAACAATATACCCGAACGTTTGTCGAATGCTGTGCAGTCCTCGAGCTCCTTTGGTGCCCATGACGTCATGGTCTGCACATGACATGTTGTGAAGGAGGTGGCGCAGTGTCACGGGCAAGCACATGGGTTCCGCAGCAGGCTGCCTGGGTTCCAGCCCTGTTTCTGCCCCTGCCACTGGTGTGAGCTTAGGCAAGTGCTTTCACTTCAGCTATAAAATGACACAGTAACATACCATTCCATTTAATGCCATGAGGACTCAAGGATTTAATCTTTGTAAAGTGCTCATAACAGGGCTTGGCATGTGGGAAGTTCGATTTGTGTTAGTATTATTATTGTGATTGCTCCAGATTAGTAGAATCTAAGACTCAGGTCCCAGGACTAAAATTGGGCAGGGTTGGGACTCGAACCCAGATCCCGGCTCACAGTCCCACAACAGGCAGCAGTGCTGCTTTACCGGTTGCACAGATGCTTCACCTCCCCATCCGGAAGTGCCCAGGGCTGGAGCCAGAGCAGTGCTTGGCCCTACTGAGAGAGAGCACCCTGTAGGGTGCGCCAGGCACAGCGCCGGGTGCTTTATGGCCTCCTGCCATTGCATTCTCACAGCAGCCTATTTTATCCCTGTGTGCAAGACTCCCAAAGGGGATAGAGGAGCTGCAACTTGATGCACCTGACTTCAGTTGCTCTTCTGGATGCAGAAAAGGGGGCACCAATGTCCTGAGAGCTGTTCAGGGTCCTGGAGTGCCTGCTGCCGAGGCCCCGTCCATGGTGCTGAGGGGCTCAGTGACGCACCACAGCTGACAAGCCGGGCAGAGGGATGTGTAGAAGCTGCTCTCTTCTCCACCCCCTGCGCTCCTATCCTCGGGCAAGGGGGCTCTCTGCTTTCAAACATCTATCTTCAGTCGCCTGAGGCTCCGAAACTAGGATACTTTACAGGACAGGAGAGTCTTCTCTATTAACCTGGGAGTGCGGGGGCTCTGAGACTTACAGATATAGTGCAGGACAAGCAAGGGCGCACACGTGTGCACGCACATGCAGAGCTGGTGTGTCACTGCTCCATCTATATGTCTCCCTGTGGCTCTCTACGGGTCCGTGTGTATGTGCGAAAGTGTGTGGGTGGGCAGGTCTGTATGTGGCGGCATAGCACCTGTCTGCGTGGGTGGTGTGAGAGTGTGTGCGTGTCCCTGGAGTGTGTGCAGTGTGGGACTGTGTGGGAGGAGGCTAACAACTGTGGTCTGTGGGGTGCTGGCGGTGCTGCAGCATGCTCGGCTTCATCTTCACTCCCTCCCACTGCACGCAGCACACACAGCACACACAACAAGCAGCACACACAGCACACACAACACAGAGCACACACGGCACACGCAAAACGCAGCACACGCAGCACACAACACGCAGCACACACAGCACACACAACACACAGCACACAGCACACACAGCACACAGCACACACAGCACACACAGCACACAGCACACACATCACACACAACACACAGCACAAAGCACACAGCACACACAGCACACACAACACACAGCACACACAACACACAGCACACAGCACACACAACACTCAGCACACGCAGCATACACAGCACATACAGCACACAGCACATGCAGCACACACAGCACACCAACACACACAGCACATGCAGCACACACAGCACACACAACACACACAGCACATGCAGCACACAGCATACACAGCACACACAGCACACGCAGCACACACAGCGCATGCAGCACATGCAGCACACAACACACGAAGCACATGCAGCACACATAGCACATGCAGCACACAACACACACAGCACACACAGCAATGCAGCACACACAGCAATGCAGCACACACAGCACATGCAGCACACACAACACACAGCACACACCACACACAGCACACGCAGCACACGCAGCACACGCAGCACACAGCACACGCAGCACATACACACCCCTGAGTTCTCAAGCCTTTTCACACTTACTTCTTCTATATCCACTGACACACATGCACTCCCCCGTGTTACAGTGCAGCACTCAAATGTGCACACAAGCACTAACACACGTGCACGTGAAACATGGGCACCCCCCCAAACCTCTGACAGACCACACAGAGGTGGCCCCACCGTTCCCTCCCTCCTCTTTCCTATCTCTAATCTTCAGCTTCTCATCTTCTCCTGGAGCTGAATCTTTTGTCCTCTTTCTTCTCTCTCTTAGCAGTGGCTTTCTTTGGCCTGGTGCTCTTGGTGGACCCATCCGTGGGGCTTGGCCCCAGCACAGTAAGGAGAGTTACACTTCCATCGCACGACCGCATTTCCACTCAGAAACGTGGAGTTGTCCTCATTAACGCGAATCCTGGTGGCATGAGGCTCCTGCTGGCGCCACCTGCTGGTGGCTGTTCCCTAGCGTCTGGAGCAGGTGCGGGGAGGGGAGCTGGGCACCCCAGAGGCCAGAATCAAGGTGTGTAGCGCAGGGCAGCCTGGATTTCTGGCTCAGGGCGAGTGTGAGGAAGGTGGATTTCATGTGGACCAGTCTCCATGGGGCATGCCTTAGGCAAGAAGATGAGAGTGTTCTAGGGACATCAATCCCAGAGTTCCCGTGTGGGAAAGCACATGAACTGTGGGTCAGTGTGTGTTAGCCTGTGATGCATGAGGGTGTGGCACACACAGGCCCACACGAGCAGCTCCAGAGGGTGTGGACTTTGTAGATAATGTATATGTGCTTATCTGAGAGATTCTGTATGTGCGTGTGTGCGCAGGAGTGTCCTGCATTCGTGTGTGTGTCTTTGAATGTGTGATTTTGAGTGTGCATGTGTCCCTACAATAGGTGTGTGTGTAATGTGTTGCTTGCATGTGTTTGTGGAGATATGTGGGTTTCAGTTGCATTAACATACCATATGGCAAAAGCCTTGGCATTTCTGATTGTGCCAAACCCTTCAACCTAGACACAGGGCCCCGAAAGTGTCAAAATTTTCCCCTACACTACAAACTCCCGACCCTTGCCAAGGGCCCTGCCCAACCTCCAGCTGACACTCAGCGTCCTCCCCTTCTCTCCCGTGGTGCCCTTCTCTAAAAGCCCGTCATTCATGAGGCAGAGGCAGAGGCAGATTTTGGAATTCCGTGTATAGAGATTTCCCAGCTACCATCTCCTCGGGGTCCTAGGGCGGCTGAACTGACCACTGACCCCTTCTTGTCTGTTGAGAGTGGCCTGTTTACCCGGATGCTGAGTGGCATGCCATCCACCGGCCCCTCCCCACCCGCGCTATAGCGCAGGGCTCACGCCTCAAAGGACCTCCACACAGGGTAGCAGCCGAGGGCAGAGAAAGGCCCCTTCTCCCCACAGCAAATGCTCTTTTCACGCCAGCCTCTGTCTTGTTGGAATGTTGCAGAGACTGCCTGGTGCCCCTCAATTAACCTTGGGGAGCTGCCAGGAGAGCAGTCCTTGTGGCAGCTTGCCCCTCCACCCCCTTCCCGCCACATCCCTCCTTCTATCAGCTTATTGTCCCCGTTCCCCACCAGGCTCTCTTTTCAGCCTCAGCTGTCCCCCTCGTACCCCGCCCCACCCGGGCTCTCCTGGCAGCTGGGCCCACCAAGTCCACAGGCTTTGCTTTTCTAAGTTGGTTTCCTAGAAAGGGAGTGGGGAGGGAGCTTACCTTCTACGCCCCCAAAGGCAGGGCTCTGGATACACTCTCCTCCTCTCCCAAACAGGTGCATACTCTCCCCCCATGCCCGGGAGCACACCCTCTTATACACACCCAAGTCCCTACATCTGGGACTTCCCAGGCTGAGGAGTCCTCTCTCCGGTGTAGATAAGGCTCTGCTACTTCACGTTGTCCCCTACTTTCCAACCATTTAGACCAGACCCTGGGCTGCAGGCAAGGTTAGAGGTTCAGCACCGCCCTCGAATTCTAACTGGAGCCGTAGCAGACTGGTCCCACGGGACAGAGGAGGCCCACCTGCGCGCTCCTCGCTGGGCTCTGGCAGACCTCTTGTGCACAGCTCCTGAACCTGCACTGGAGACTGGCCACCGTGCTAACCTCTTAGCTCATGCTATTCTTCCGAGCAAGCCTACCGCTCATTAGCTGTGAGTTCTGTGAAGATAAACACCATGTGTGCATTGTCCAGCCTGCACCCTGGGTGCCTGTGTGCTTGGCTGACAGCAGGTACTTGACACGCGTGGGTGGGTTCCGGCTGCTGATGAGATGGTGGGACATTTACAAGATCCCCAGTGGGGCTTTGGGAGGTTCCACGACTTGCTTTCTTGAGGATGCATTGGCGGCGAGGACAGGCAGGAATGGGACTCAGGTCTTCTGACTCTGAGTCCGGCAATCCCTCCCATATGCCATGTTTGCCTGTGTCCAAGCACCATGGAAACTTGTTGCTGTGGTACCCTCTGCCACGGATGTATTCTCCAAGAATAAATCCAGCTCTGTCTCTAGGCTCTCCGTAGCACTCGGAGGCCCAGCAAGGGGGGGACGGAGAGGAAGAGAAGGAGGAGAACCAGAAGGCTGTGGTGGGGCCGAGAGCAAGGCAGGGCAGCGGGGCAGGCGGTGCGAGGGGGGCGAGGCGCTGAGCGGAGTCTCAGAGAGGAGGCAGCGGACAGAGGCTGCCATTTGCGTCTGACCTCTGGTGCCCGCCGGGTCCCCAGCCCTCTTTCCCATCTCCTGCACCTGCTGGAGCGACGTTCATGCCAAGGCTCCGGCGAGGGTGGGGAGGCTGTGGCATAAAGACGCCCTGGGCATCCCCAGCACTGCCGCACAAGGCCCTTCTGTGTGGCGCTGAGAGCTCAGCATGGCGGGGTCCTGCAGCGGCACTTCTGGGGCCGAATGCGTTCCAGAAGAGACCCCTGAGGCCCTCCAGCTGCAGCTCCGGGGCGGGCGGCCTCTCCTCCCCACCCCCTCCCTCCCATCTGTGGGTGTGGAGCGCAGTGCAGGCCTCCCGCACCACGCGGGCCTTTAACTCCAGCCCACCGCTGTGCGTTCAGTTCCTTTGGGGCCAGGAGGCATGTTTTCTCCTGGCCTTGTTTTGGACCAGACCCTCCCCCCTTTATCTGCACTCACCTGCGCCATTCCCACCCGCCTCGGCTCCACCCTTCTGAGCTGACCATTTCCTTGGTCTCCCCCAGCACAGTCTCTGTTCCAAACATGGCAGCTTCCTCATGCCACGAACTTACCAGCCAGGTCAGGTCACCTCCTTGCCACCTCCTCCTGGGCATTTGGTTGCCGCACGCCTTTACTGAACGCCCACTCTGGGCAGGTGCCAGGGCTACCAGGCAGACCAGACCCTTGGCCTTGGGGGGTTGCAGACTGCCGGCTTCCCGGCTCGCAGTCGCTCATCTCCCCCACCCTGTCTCTCCCTCTTCTTTCTTGAAGACTGAGCTCAGATCTCATTTCCTTTGCTCATCCCTTACCGTCTGCACCACCTCTGTCCCCTGTGGTTCTGCTGCGATTCGGGCCTGGACCGCTGTCTCTCTGGAGGTGCCATGTGGACACAGTTCAGCAAGTGCTGCCCAAGTGGTCAGCCTTGTCTCTCCAAGCAGACGCCGAGTGACCGAGACTGTGGCCGGCCAAGGGGATGCCCTCCACAGGCCTAGTGCAGTGCTGACTGCAAGCTGGTTCTCGGGTGCTGCTTGTTCCTCGGGGAGCCCCTTCTGCAGGTGCTTCTCCAGTTTCGGGCCTGGCTCTGTCCACTTGTGGCATTCTAGCATGGCCTACCCCTTGGCTGACTCCACTTATCTTCCTAAGACTCTGCTTGAATCACCCTTTTGCCAGTTTCTAAAGGTTGCCAGGGGCTTGAGTCCATGACTCCATGTGCCTCTGTGGAAGCTTCTATGCTATACTAGAATCCCTGGCTACCCAAGCCTCCAAGGTTTTGGGATAAAGCTAGGTTCCATTTTCCTCCTATGTAATATCACAGGGGCATGTCATGGGGCTTTCCGGAAAACTGGGACTAAGAAACTGCCCACAGGAATGTTCAGATCCTCCTCTCCTGCAGACCATAGTTCCTGCTACCGTCTATAGTTCTTTACACAGATGGGGGATGATAACTCAGGCAAAAATGAATGACACAAAGCCCCAAGCTGGTAGGGCCAGAGCCAGATGGTGCCATGGAGCCCTGACTCCAGGCTGTCTGCTAGAGTCCTGAATGGCAGGGTGTGTGAGTGAGGTCCACTGCTGCCAAATGTCCCGGCATCTCACTGCATGGGCTGTTAGCCATGGGCAGGCAAGGGCACACTCAGGTGGGTTAGAGTTGCCCCAGGAGGCCTAGGAACCACAATTTCTAAGATGCAGCCCCTGGTAAGGTGAGGAGTTGCTGAACAGTGATGGTGACATGTTCTCATGGGACAGTTCACAATTAGGGATCCTGAGTTCTGTGGGACAAATGTCATGCAGAGCAGCAAATCTCCTTTCTACACTCCTAGCTTAAGCCACAAAGCCATCAAGCATGTCTTCTCTGAGATTCTTTAGAGTTGGCCTGAAACACCAAGAAGAAAGAGAGGGATCAGTATGGCTGAAGGTGCTATTCGTCTCGTTTTCAAACAAACTTACCTTAAATTATGAATCCACTTTCTACTTCAGGCAAGAACATATTCCCTCTTAAGCCAGACAAGGAACAAATATAGTTTGGCTAAAATTCCAGGAATTGGTTTCTTTACCAATTCATTTCTACTATGTTGCAACAAGCACAACTTTAGGAACTCTGACTTAAGGCTCAGCATGAGAGAATTCTGCTCTGTGGATATACACGATCAGACCTGTGCATGTGTACATGACCAGGACAGGTTGTGGGAGAGTGTCATCTGCTGCCTATTCTCAGGTGTGTCACATCTGTCATATGTACAGGATGCTCAGAGCACAGGGAAGCAATGCTGGGCTGCACCCTTGCAGTGGATGGGGTTCTCTAGACTCTCTTCCTGGGCTTGCGGACTCATCTGGATGGGATAGCAGAAAATGATCCACTTCCATGGTCGAAACAGGTTATCTTAAGTGAGGAAGAACTGGATCAGTCTCTAGGCCAGTCACCCCCACCTAAGTAAGCTGTGGCCTTCAGGGGAAATTGCAACTGAGTAAGAGAACTCTGGATATTCCTCGAAATTTGAATCATAATGAAGTGAGTTTTAGTAAGAAAAAGGCTTCGGGAACTTACATTTGGAGAGGGCAAGGTGGATTGTTGAAGGGTGCTTGGGTCCAGAGAAACAACTCATGATCAGAGGCCACCCACCCAAGAGACAGGCAGGGAGCTAGGAGGGAAGGGAGCTACGTAAGGTACCTGCAAAGTTCTGCCAGCATTTTGAACCCAGATGAAAAATTCTTATGATAGGAGAGTTTGAGAACCTTTCAAAATTTTTCTACACTTCTGCATCAGATTTTAAGATTAGATATTTATATTTCAGAAATCCAATTTTCTTTGTTTATTTTCTTCTCTCTTTCCAAGTTCTTTTAACACATGCTGACTGGTCTCTGGTATCTTAAGAGAAAACAAGGTGAAAGGATTTGCTTTATAAATAGGCTAGTTTTTATAATGGTCAAAGGCACATCTCTGAGATGTGGGACTGATGATGGCAGCTTAAATTAAAGTGAGGAAATTCCAAGATCCAGCTACCGTATGTCAAGCCCTTTGGTGATGGTTAGTTTTAGGTGTCAACTTAACTGGGGTAAGAGATGCCCAGAAAGCTGGTAAAACATTATTTTGGGTGTGTCCGTGAGGGTGTTTTTAGAAGAGATTAGCAATTGAATCAGTAGACTGAGTGAAGGGTGGGTGGGTATCATTCAATCCATCCATTGTGGGGTTTTCATAGAATAGCTGATGAGACTAGTGTTTTGTATTTCCAAAAAGTAAATGCCTCTGTGAGATTAAGAGAAGATGACATACACTCCCATACCTGGTATCCATAGCATTCTTGGACAGATCACTGCACTTACTGGTGACATTGATGGCTATCAAGTACACCTAGGAGGTGCTTTTGAGAATGGCTCATGTTCCTTCCTGATATCCTTCTCCAACAGCTAGGGTCCGTACTTAACTGGATATTTCCATGCCAGGAAGGGGCTACCATCCTTCCTGGATCCAAAGCTCAGCCATATGCCAAGAGGAAAAGATTTGGTTGGTCTCATTCCTCACTGTGACCTGATATGGTATATTTCTCTTGAGATGATCTGAAACCCAACTGAGACATATCTGATGATGATGATGATGATGGTGATAACTTTTCCCTTTGTATTTCTATTTTCTTTCCTTTCCTTTCTGCCTTCACTCCCTTGCTCCACACTATTTCCAGTAGACTTACCCAGAAGAAGTTTATTCTCCTCTTTAGATAGTGCCTTTGAACCCTTCCCAACCCAACTCATACTCTCGAGCTTGTTTTGTGTTTTTTCTTTCCAGTCTGACAGATGCTTTAATTCCCTAGTAGAAACCCCTACTCTGAGTAGGACAAAGTAGATGGCCAAACAGATGCAGTCCAGAAGGATGGTGAGAGTGGCCTTAGCCCTGGCCCTAGGGGATGCTTTCTCTGACCCCTAATGCTTCCCACTCCCGTGACTTGTTTACACTTAAGAATGGTGAGGAAAGGAACTGGGGCTAGCTCTTGGGAATCCAGCCTCTCTCTCTCGGCCACAGTTAGCTGCTTAGAGGTTTGGAAGGAGGAGAGTCCTATAATCACTAGTTCTGCAGACGGATTCCAGTAAGGCTTCAAGCCGTAGGACCCTGGAAAAGTGTGCGTGTGCGTATGTGTGTGTGGGTTGGGGTGAGTTACCTTAGGGAATGCTGCCTGCAAATTACTGCATCAGTGAGCCCTGGAGCTTCCAGCTCACTTCATAGCCACAAGAAAGGCATCTTGTACCAGGAAGAGAACCTGAAGTAATGGCTTGGGGAGAGAGGTGCCCAGAGCTATGCATCTTGAGTGTGTTTGCATGAGTAGAGTGGCTGGAGAGGACAGGAGGTTATTCCCGAGTTCTGGTTCTCCCAATTATAGCCATGTGCTAAAACTTTACCAGCGTGTTTACTACTCTGCTGGGGGTCCCAGCTTTTTACTTCCTGGCTGGCAGTGAGCTAAGAGGGTTCAGGTTTCAGAGAATGCTGAACCTCCAATGTTCAAAGCCACTAAGTGTGTGCATGTTGTGTGTGTGTGTGTGTGTTTGTACACGTGCATGTGCTTTCTCAGGAGAAAGTCTCCTAGTTTTTCTTTTGGGTGCTTGACATCCTAGAGCCAGGGCCTCGTGGCTAAGGAGTGCTTTAGAGGATGACAGTCCTGAGCTGTCCCTCGCTGCCCCTCTGTCTTCCTTCCTTGGCCAACAGTCCATCCTGGGGAGCTGTGTGATTCTTACCACTGCTTTCCCTCCTTGAAAGAACAAATATCTTCACTGCAGCCTCAGAACACTGGTGTGAGGTGACTGCTTGTAGCAGATGTTTCCATGACACTCATTTATTTTTTCTGCAAATAAGACTGTACTGGGGGAGGGGATGAGGAGAGGCTCCCGTAGGGGTATTGGGAAATATGAAGATCTTCCAGTTTCCTTACCTGTGTACCTCTGCAGGAATAAGAAGCCCTGTTTCCCATTTCCTAGGGTCTCCTCTGTCCCAAACTCCTGAACCACCCCCCAAATCCATCTTGGCTTCATTCTGCTGAGATGGGGCTAGACTCTGAGTAAGGCAGGAGGGGAGGACTCATGAGCACGAGGATGAAGCCTTTTTTTAGGAGAAGAGGAAAAAAAAAAACTTTCATTGCTCAAAGTTAAGATTTAGTAATGATGAGCAACGATGACCGGCACTGGGGGTGGCAGCATGTGTGTATGCGTGTTCCAGAGG
The DNA here is from genome assembly GCA_008750895.1 of Mirza zaza. Lineage (NCBI taxonomy): Eukaryota > Metazoa > Chordata > Mammalia > Primates > Cheirogaleidae > Mirza > Mirza zaza. The sequence continues at coordinate 29,295 of VSMD01082567.1, forward strand.
GGTCTGTGACACTTCACAGCTGAGCGAATGACTCATTCCAAATCTTAACGACTTTTAGAGGTCATTTTAGTCATCCCCCTGCCTGCAGGCTGGATGGAGCCTAACTCAACATCACGTTTGATGGAGGTGGTGTGCTGGGAGAAGAGTGTTTGTGTGCGGAAGGGACTGGGGGTGGGGGAGGCAGCGCGTGACCTCTTTGAAAAGATCTCCAGCGAAGGACGTTCCCTAGCTCTCCCAGGATGCCGGTTCCTGGGCTTCCCCATCACTGCATCAGCTTGGTCCTCCGGGAACTGCTTTTTTCTGGATGGAAACCGGATGTTGGGTTCCATGGGTGGGCGGGGGCTTCATCCCCTCCGACCTGACCAGGGTAATTGAGATATGTCAGGGTCCCGTTGGAAGCTACCATTTCCGTCACCAGAAACTTGCCATGCAGTGTGAGCAGAGAACAGAACAGAGCGGAGACGCTACAACGCCTTCTCTCCGGCAATGCGCATGATTCTGCGGCTCTGTGCTCGCCACACTTCAACGTACCTTGAAATGGGCTCGCCTCCTTCGCGCTGCGACGGACAGATATCCGAGCCAATTGCAATCTAGATTTGTGGGCACTGCCCAATAGGCAGGCGGCAGGGGGCGGTCCCGGAGGCCCGGCCCAGCTAGGTTTCACCGTGGACCGGGCTGCGCTCTGCCTCGGCTAGCAGTGCAGGTGCCGCTGCGCCGGGCCGGGGAGGCTGCGCGCCGAGCCGAGCGGAGCCGAGGAGGGATGGAGAGCTGGCCGCCGGGGCTGCAGGAGCACCGGCGCGGGGCGTAGGCAGGCGACAGGCGGGCGTGAGGCGGGCGCTCTGGCACAAGAAGTGTGCGGACGCAGGGGCACTTTGCGATAGGATGAGGTTCTTGGCTGGCGCGCGGTAGTACTATGATTTGGTATGTGGCCACTTTGATAGCAAGTGTGATCAGCACCCGAGGTCTTGCGGCTCAAGGTGAGTTGAAGTGCAGCGTTCCTCCTCTGCCCCTCCCGGCGCTGTCAGCCCCTAGCTCCCGGGATCGGGCTCCCCGGCGCGCCGCGCCTTCCCACGGGGAGGCTAGGGCTGCGGGCAGGCGCATCCCGGGGCGCTGCCGGGGAGGGCCCGGGGCCGCAGGCTGGAGGAGCCTGGCGGGAAGGGGACCGAGCCCACGGGCTGCCGGGCACTCGGGGAAAGGACGCCTCGGAATCGAGGTTGGCTTCGCCCACCCTGGGCCCTATGGTTCACACCAGCGTGCCGAGTCCGTTGCCTCTTGCCCTAGCAGCCGCTTCCTCGAGCTTTGGGGAGTCGGCAGCTCTTCTAACTCTGGCTGCTGCGGAGTTTGCGGGTCTTCGGGCGGGCTGCAGCACGCTCGAGCCCCGCGCAGCGTCACCGCTCCGCGGAGGAGCCCTTGCAGGGAGGCGCGACCCAGAGCCTTGGGACTCTCAGCACCAGGTCTAGGGCACGGAGTTCTCGGCCCAGCGGGCACCCCCGCTCCGCTCGCGCCCCTCCTGCCACACATCTTGGCAGCTAGGGGTCGGATCCCCCTTGCGGGGCCGGGGGGCTCTTGGCGCCCCGTGGGAGGAGAATTGATTGAGCCAGCTCGGAGGAGAGGAGTGTCCGCTTTTGGCTGGCCCTGGCAGGCGCCCGCGTCTATCTTAGCCGCATCTGGGCCCAGGCCAAGCGAAAGTTCCCCGGGAGCGCGCCGCAGCCGCGCGGACCCCACGCCGCCCTCCCCCCGCTGCGAGGCAGTGCTGGCTGGGGGCGAGGGCGGAGGGGGAGAAGGTCCCCGCTGCCATCCCGGAGCGGGGGAGGGTTCTCTTTTCGCTTTCCCAGGTCTGATCTGGGGAAGAGGCAAGAGGGAAGCCGGCGAGTTGGGTGATGCGTGCGTGAGCGCGCGGGCTTTTGCTCTGGAGACGGGCAAAGCGACCTACAAGCCTCTGGGTGGCATCCCGGCTCTCGGCCCTTGTATGGAAGTAGGAGCGGAGCCCGGAGGGTGCCAGGACTCTGAGCTCATGGCTCTCAGCGCGCAGACACAACCCGGCTGCGGGCAAGTTCACAAAGCCGGGAGGAGATGGCGGCAGGAGGGAACCGGTCCGTGGGTGGAAGTCAGCTGGGAGGACCCGCCGACCCGAGCAGCCACTGCCAGTGGCGCTAGGGCAGATGGGGTCGGCAGGAGGCGCCTTTAACAGGGTCCTCTCATCACCTTGTCTGGGGGATGCGGAGGGGGCAGTGCTTAGAGAAAGTTTCTGGAATGGAATATGTCTCCTATGCTGGGGGGCGGGGTGCGGTGTCTGAAAACAGAACCAGCGGAGGGTGATTTTGTCAAGTGATTTGTTGATCTGGCTTTTTTTAAAACTCCCCATTTGTCAAGTGGGAAAACTGAGGCCAGGGCGGCAGCAGAAGCTTATGGAATGGGGGTGGATGTGAGGTGGGTCGGGTGTGCTTGAGAATCTGTCTGTAGCCTCATCCTCCCCCCATTTCCTTGTAGTCTTCCAATGCCCTCATCCTCCTCCCCGCCAGATTTTGGTATGTTCCTGCTATGGGACTGTCCCTGAAAGCACAAAAGGAGGAGCTGGGATCTTTGAATAGAAAGGAGACGCTGCAGGAAGGTTCTGAAATAGCCTCTAAACCCAACTCAGGATTCGGGGAATGGACTTCTTTGTAACTTTAAGTACAGAATAAAGCAAAATGGGTTTACGTTTCAGCAACACACAGAGTGGCAAGACAGAAGGAAGAGTTTCCGACATTGAAGGTTGTTGGGCATGAAGGTTATGCCTAGTTTTAGGATACAGAGAGGTCCTTCAGTCTGGGATGAGTTGACATACAACCCTATCTTGACGTATGTAGAGGGTGACCTTACTAGTCTTGGGGTCTTTTAAGCCTAAAGTGGCTCTATGTCTGGTGGTTAAGGACCCAGGTCTAGAGTTAAATTACCTGGATTCAAATCCTGGCTCTACTACTTGCTGACCCTCTGACCTTGGACAAATTGCTCAACCTCTCTTAATGTCACTTGTGTCAATAGAAAATGGGTAATAGTATGACCTTAGAGGTGTTTTTTGTTTGTTTGTTTTTGGTGAACATTAGTGCTATAAAGAAATGAGTGGCTATTTGTTATATAGTATATGCTCAATAAACATTAACCTTATTATTTCAATGGGATCCCAGGCTTTTCCTCAATTTCTTTCCCTTGGGCCATTCAAGGCACCAGGAGCTGAGAGTATGTTGGGAGGGGGGGATTTTGTTAGGCTACCTCTGTCAGGGACTGAGACTCCTTCATGGGCTGACCTTGTCTGGGCAGAATCTCTTGTCCCCCTGCCTTCTAGGGACACACGTGCAGGACGTGCGGGCCTCAAAGCTGCTTGGAAGTCCTTTGCAAGGTCTGCAAAGCTGTGTTGTCAGTGGCCAGAGGCTTGTGGAAGGATGCAGAGCCCAGGAGGTGAACTGCTGACAGCACGTATTCTCTGGAGGGAGGGGGCGCCTGCTCATGTGGGAAGCAGCAGTGTTCAGATGCTGGTGAGGGTCACCATGAGAGCTCAGCTGTTCTCTGACTGGGAGAAGTGACTTCTGGGGCGATCCCTGAATGGGAGGGACTTTGAGATGTTGCTCTTAGGAATTGGCTAAGCAGGGGCTGCTCCAGCAGAGGGGTGAAAGGGGATGGGACCCTAGGTACTGTCATATTGGGATTATCAAGCCCAGGTGTGGGACAGAGGTAGGGATGGATGGGCTCTTCTTTTTGACTTGGATCATGTATGTTTGGGAGGTGATTGAGGTCAGTGGACAGGTTGGGAGGATGAAGAGGGTTGGAGTGATACCTGGAGTCTGGAGTGTGGTGATTGGCATAGTCTCAGTGTCTCAGACGACTGCTGAGCAAGCTGGGAGGAGCTTGCCCCTCTGTGGGAGGCCCCTGGCCCTGCTTAGCTGACTCTGGACTCAGATGGGGGAGGGAAGTCTGGGCCTTTATGCCCAAGGCTGCCTTCTCTGTCACAGGTCCTGTGGTTAGATTATCCTTGACTATAGTGTCCCCAGATCAAAAGGGGTTCTGGCTCAGATCCTGGTGGTAGTTGGACCAGAGCCCTTTACCTTCTACCTGGTTTTGGCCCACGCTTGTTCCTTTTGGTAACTAAGATGGGGGGGGGGGGGTTTAGACCTGGAGTCTGCTGGCAAGACCCTGAGGGCAGCCCGTCAGCTGAGAAGAACTTGCCGCAGGAAGCGGTCAGTGGAGCGTGTGTGTGTGCGCGCGCGCGTGTGTGTGTGTGTGTCCCCAGCACATATGCTGGAGGCAGGGGTGTGTCTGCCAGCATGTACCCTGGGGAAGTTTGGGGGGATGTGTTGGAAAGGGCATGGCCGAGGGGCAGTGGGAAGGATCAGCTTTCAGTTGCTGGCCTATGGCCCAACATGTGACAGTCTTGGAGTTGTTGGGTCCCAGACCCTGGGTGGTTTCATGTTTATGGCTCTGAGACAGAAACTGGGATCCGGTTACCCAAGGAACAGAGGCTGGCTAGCTGGAAGCTGCTGAACCCCAGCATCTCTCTGCCCCTCCCCCCCTCCATGCCTTTGCTCTCTCCTGGCGAGGGCACCAGCTCTCAGACCCTGCCCTGCTGTGTCTCCTCCCTTGGCCCTCTTCTTCTCAGCCCTGCTGGGTGGGGCTCCCTCGTTCCCCCACAGCCTTCCTCTTTGCTGGGCCCAAGACTTCGGGGCGGGAGGTGAGCCTCAAAGAGGGCTGGGCCTGAGATTTAACGTAGCTCCTTCTCCACCTCTTGTGGTCTTCTCAGGCTGGGTACAGGGTCTCCTTCCATCTGCTTGCTTGCATGCCTTAAGCAGCCTGCCTGAAGAGTGGGTCTGAATGGGGACAAGAGCTGTAATTGGTAAGAACTTTCAGCTGTCTGGAGGTGTGTATGCATGTACGCCTGTGTACCTGTCTGTGTGCATGTGTGTGCAGCTTGTATGTGTGGTGCACACACATGGCAGGCACCTGTGTGTTTGTGTGAGTGGGTGTGGAATGTGGCGGGACAGGGACACTTAGTGTGTGGGCATGAGGTGGGAGCCAGTCCTCTCCGAGTGCTGCGCCCTGAGACTGCCCTCAGAGCAGACTCCTTGCTTTCCTGTCCCCTGGCTCTGCACTGGAGTCTAGGCAGCCCAGAAGTTACCAGAGGGGGAGGCTCCAGCCCAGGGGCTGCACTGAAGGCTGCCGGAGGTCCCAGAGAGAAAGCCCACACAGGGGGCAGGGGAAGGCAGAGTTCACGGAGGTGCAGGAAATGGTCTGTCTTGCTGGAGGTGGGCTGTGGTCCTGGTTGTCCCTTAGCCGGCACATTCCAGGGTGCGATGGGAGGACTCTGGGTTGGACGGGCAGCTTATAGCCCCCCACCAGGGGCACTGCCCATGGGTATGAGCCCGGTCTGCCAGAGGCGGCTGACCTATTTTTCTTAGGAATCTTCCTGCTTTTCTGTTCTCTCTTGCGTGAATAAGCAGGAGGCTGGGGAGCCAAGTTGGGGCCTCCAGGAGGGTTCTGGAGGAAGATTCCATGTGGGCTGGGGCTGTGAGAGGGGCTCAGCCCCTGACTGTCCTTCTGAGGACGCCTCTCTCAGCTGGCCTTCTGCGCCCCCCGCGCCCCCGTGCCTCCTGGCATGTGCCCACTGAGACGGGCTGTGGCACAGACTTGCTCACAGGCACAAATTGTACGAGGTGAGTCATTGTCTTTATTTTCTGGCTTCAGAGTGGGCAATGTTGACATTTCCTCAGGAGTAAATATGGGACTTAGCTTTCGCACTGACTTATCTCGTTGATGTGGCACCTTCCCAGGGAGCCGGACCTCGTGGCAGGCCAGGCCCGGGGTGCCCTCTCCTGGCGGGGCCTGCTGGCCTGCCTGCACTTCAGGGCAGGCTCCTGGGCACTGAGGATGCCTGGCAGGGCTGGCTCTCCAGGTGGGGGAGAGGGCTGGAGGGGGAGGTGTGGCTTTGCTTTTCTGCTGAGGAGCCATTAAAGGAACAGAGCAGAGATTGAATTACTGACTTCCTTCCTTCCTGCCAGTGGCTCATGGGGAAAGGGCTCTTGGAAACATAATCTAGCCAGAGCAAATTACGGTTGCTAATAGCATGGCTGCCTCCCTGGCTGCTGGGGGGAGCCCAGCTGAGAGGGGTCAGGGAGGAGAGGCACCTGCAGAGGGCAGGAGCCCGCGTGCCCACCCCTCCCTCCGCAATGCCCTGCTCTTTGTAAGGAGCCCTGTCTGGACTTCCCCGACCTCTTGCCCTGACCCTGAGAGATTTGATGTGGAATGGGGTCTGGCATGACCATGGGGACACTGAAGGGGAGATCCACAAAGGGTGTCCGGATGCCCTCTGCCCCACCTGCCTTCTGAGAAGGAGAACAAGGACACCATCGGTGTTTGGGCACAGGTCTGTTCTGCATCTCATACTTTCCTGGTGTTCTTCGCTTTGCTTTGGGCCACGGGGAGTCTGTCCTCGGTCTTCTTCCTGCTACCCCTCGGGGTGTGTGCCTCCCACTTGGTGAGCGCCTGAGTCTCCCAGCTTCCTGGAATCTCCTGGAGCCTCCTGGCTTGTCGGGGAGGAGGGATTGGGGGACTATTGGGGGCTGTGCCTTTTTTGGACTCAGCAGGGATTATTTTTAGGCTGGCAGATGGAGGTGGCGGTGGCTGTCGCTGGTATTATTAGACAACAGGCCTGTGGTTTGGAAGTCTGGTGCCCAGAGGAGGAGGAGGAAGAGGAGGAGGCTCCAATAAGGACTTGTACTAATGAGCGTCGGCGGCTGGGGCTCACTCTGTGTCCCCCCTTCCCACAGCCGCCAGCCAGCCCCAGGCAGACGTTCTCCCCAGAGCCAGCCCAGCTGCCTTTGAAACAGGCTGGCCCAGCCATCCTGGGCTGCAGGGTTTGGACTCTCAAAACCTGTCCGGAGTGTGGGTTGGGGAGGGCTGATCTCTGACTCGGTAAGAAAGAGGAGGGACAGTCGCGGAGAGGCCTTGGTCCCCTGGGCCTGGGGTGGGCCAGAGTTGTGTGATGGAGCTGGAATTAGGGGCTGGGTGAGCCACTCAGCCTCCGGTTTGCTCGTTGGCAAATTGGAGACAACAGTACTTCTGCCCAGGCCGCTGTGGGCGGTAAATGAGATTCAGGTTGCATTCCTCGAACAGCCTGGTATGCAGTAGGTATTTACAGCAGCCCTGGCTCCTCATACCTTCCTTTGGTGGTTAGAGTGTGTCCTGTTCTCTGGGGTCCCTTCCTCCCCCAGGGCTTCCCTGCAGATGAGCTCTGGGCTGTGAGTGTTGGATGTGGGGCCTTGCCAGGCTCCTGAGGGCTCGTGGCTCTGTGCTCGCAGGGGTCTGATGGCAGCCCTAGACTCAGCTGCCCACTGGGTACCACCTGGCCCAGAGAGCGGGAGATTGGTACCCTATGGGCTTGCCAAAAGGTCAGCCAGACTGCAGGGGCCGCCCCATCCTCCCTTGCCCTCCTGCTCTCTCTTTCCTGCCAGAACAGCGCCAAAGGGGGCTGGGCAGGTCCCTAAAGCTGCAGATTTGCTAGGCTTAGGGCACCGCCGTTCCTTCTCTAAAAGGGTGTGTGAGACCCACCTTCCCATTGTGCCACCCCCTGCCAATGCCAGTTTTCCCCTGTTGGAGGAGGAGGCCAGCCCCCCGGGGCTGCAGTGGGCTGCTGTGACGGGGGCACTCCACCCTACCCTGCGCCTCCCGGTCCGCCCTGCCCACTCCCTTCACAAGCAGTGGGCAGCTGCTCCACCAGCCCTGCTGGAGACAGCTCTGTCCCCGTCCTGGTTCCTGGCGCTCGCGCGGTTGTGTCTCTGTGTTCCCGCGTGTCTGTCTGCCAGGGCTGGGCTCACCTGTGCAGGGCTGGCCGCAGCTCCCTCCGGCCTTGCTGCCTGTGTCCCTTCGCTCCTGGATTTGTTTGGTTGCCCCTGTTTGGGTTAGTTGGTCTCTCCTCCACCAAGCCCCTCTTCCCTCTCTACTCCCAGCCTGATTACTTTTTTTTTTCCACATTGAGCTTTTCTGGAGGGAGTGTTTTATTAGACATACTTTGGCTCAGAAAGGATCAGGCTTGGGGGAAGTGCTTGTGTGGATGGAGTGAGAACTCGCTGTGCGTGTGTGCGTGTGCATGTGCGTGCGTGTGTGTGTGTGTGTGTGTGTGAAGGAGATGAGGGAAAACTGGTAAATATTTTAGGATGCAGAAAACCACGAGGGCGCCGACTGAGGTGGGGGCTGGGCCTGGGCTATCACCCCTCTGCTTTCTTTTGGGGAGACTGTCTCCTGTTTTGTCTTTTTATCATCTTTGGGATGTGTCCTCTCTGCAGCTGCCTCTGCCTGGTGTGGCTGCCTGCTGGGGGTAGGCTGGGGTGGGCTGGGGCTGGGGTTGCCTCTGCCTGGTGTGGCTGCCTGCTGGGGGTAGGCCGGGGTGGGCTGGGGTTGGCTGGAGCATTTGCAGGGCCTGAAGGTGTGAGGAGGCTGCTCATTGCCATGCAGTGGGAATGAGGCGGCGAGGTGAGGTGTGAGCAAGCAGCCAGGCTTTGGGGACCCATGTCAATGCAGACTTCTGGCGTTTCCGCTAAGCAAAAACTGTTAGAGGTGCCTCCCACTCCCCTCAGGCCTCTTCCTCATACCTGGCCCTAGGGCTAAAGCCCTGGAAAGGAGTCATCTTCTGTGGCCCACCCTGCCCTCTCCCAGGTAACCTGGCCCCTGGGAATAACTCCGTCCTCTTCCCCAGGCTCCTATAGTTTCTTTCTCATGTCCCCACAGGGCTGTGCTGCAGACACCAGAGTGTGCACCCGTGCACACACGGATGCACACATGCTGCTGCTCTGCTTGCTCATGGCACCCGCCGTCCACCCGTTCCTTGTGATCCAGCAATGGCCTTTGTGCTCCTGGGTGCTGGGAGGCAGGCTCGGCCCGTGAGGTGCCCCTCGGGGTGTGGGGTGTGCTGCTGCAGCTGGGCACCTCCATGCCTTTCTTGAGGGCTGGGATGCAAACCTAGCCCGAAGCAAGGTTGGGGGTGGGGAGAATCGGGAAACCTGCTGGGGCTTCAGGCAGGTGAGTGTAACACTCTGCTCTGCTCCAAAAATACTCTGTGATCTTAGCTCTTTCTCTAGAAACAGTGATGTCACTGGGAGCCAATCAGCTTCTGGATGGGCTTGCCTCCTCCTCCTCCTCCTCCCTTCGCAACTTGCAGGGGAGGGGGAGGGGAGAGCAAGACACACAGAGATGACATACAGACAGACACGGAGAGACAGACACAGAAGCACACGCATGCAGTGACAGAGCCCCTGTACAAAGAGTAGCAGGCAGACCCCTTCCCCTTACACAAGCCAACAGAAATCCACAGGCCCCCATCCCCCAACACACACACACACACACACACACACACACACACACACACACACAGGCGCTGATAGGACAGAAACAGGCAGGTAGACAGGATCACCCACACAGAGTGGGAACTAGAGAGAAAGAGAGACACTGGCAGAGACACAGAGAAGGAGCAGGAGACAGAGACACGTACACACACACAGAAGAAGCCAGAGAGAGACAGAGACAGAGACAGAGAGACACAGAGAAGGAGCCAGAAAGAGAGAAAGACAGAGGGACACACATTCATATACACAGAAGGAGCTAGAGGGAGACAGAGACAAACAGATGGAGACAGAGAGACAAAGAAGGAGCAGGAGAGGGAAACTCAGAGACAGAGACAGAGAGACACAGAGGAGCAGAGGCAGACAGAAAGAGCATGGGTGAGGGGACACACAGAGGAGCCAGGGCAGGTGCGCACTCACACACACATGCACACACACGCACACGCACACGGACACAGAGAGGTACTAGACAGAGACAGGTAGGAAAGAGGAGACAAGCAGAAGCACATGGGTCGGAGATGCAGAAAGTCAGACCGAGGCCCTGGGAAGGACAGAGTCTGGTGCTGCTCTCCAGGCATCCTCTGCGTGGGAGGACCCAGCAGGTTCCTTGGCTCTGAGCCTCTGGCTTCCGTGCCGCAGCTGCTGTCCTAGGTGCTGCCTGCAGAGTCGGGACGCCCAGCCTGGGCCTGGGAGGGTGGGCACAGGGAAAGTCTGGGTCCACGTGGGAGTGGTGGGTAGTACCAGGAGTGCAGGGCAAGGCGTCTTCTCTGCTGTCCCTTTCTGTGGGGCATGGCTGGACAAGGTGACCTTGTGGCCTGCTTGGCCGCAGAGGCCTGGTGTGGGCGGAGTGTCTGCTGGGGTGGGGCTGCTCGCCCTGTTTGGGCCCCAAGAGCTGGTGCTGCGGTGCGTGGGATGGCGTGCTCCAGTTTGCAGGAGGGGTGGGAGTGGGCCTCCTGCCTGCCTCCTTCATTGTGTCCTCTCGTGCCAGCCAGGATGGGGATGCCCTGTCCAGCTATCTGGTTTCGTTGTCCTTTGCCAAAGGTAGGGACTTCCCAGGGCTTCCCTCCTCTGTTGTTAGCATCCTGTTCTCCTGTAGGTGATCATGTCGGGGCTTCTTAGGAGGCTGGTGGATTTGGGGCTGGGAACTGGGGGGCGGCAGGCCCCTCCCACTCCCCCTCTGCAGCAGGGCTGGCACAGCACTGTCGGGGAGGATGGGCTGGAGGCCAGCTGGGCCTGTGGGGTTTTCCTCTGGTGTTGCCATGGGCAGCCTCGGCTTAGCTTGTTAGGGAATCCCTGCTCCTGCACGGAGTACCCTTGCGTTGTACAGTGCACATCCGGCCGGGCTGGGGCGGGCACAGGAGGAGGGCTGGCTCTGCAGTCTCCTACCAGGCTCTGGTGGGAAGCATCCTGGTTTAGGAAGAACATCCCATGTTCATAGGCGGCTGCAGCTCGGCAGGGCCATGGGCCTCCACAGAGAGGCCGAGGCCCCTCTGCCTCCGTGTCTATGAGTTCTTATGATTCTAGGGGGGTTGTCAGAGGGAGGCAGGGCATGATTATACCTGCTGCTGTTTGGGGCTGGGTAGGGAAGGTCTGGCTTGCAGGACTGAAGGGAACGGCTCCCCTCTTCTTCCTTCCTCTTCCCTTTCCCCCAGGTCTGGGGATGCTTGGGCCCCAGGGAAGGGCAGGTGTGAGCAGAGGGGTGGAGAAGGGGAGGGGTGTACTCGGGGCCCTCCGGAGAGGGCAGGGTGGCTGGGGACACAGGGGCCAGTAGAAGGCAGCCGAGAGGAGTGGGGCGCAGCCCTGTGACATGGGCATGGAGCTGCCAGGGCAGGGTCTCTTGTCACCTCTTTTCTCTGTCCCACTGGCTGTCCCATCAGGCGCCCACGGCCTGCGAGAGGAACCCGAGTTTGTGACTGCGAGAGCCGGTGAGGCTGTGGTCCTGCGATGCGACGTGATCCATCCGGTGACGGGACAGCCTCCGCCCTACGTCGTAGAGTGGTTCAAGTTCGGGGTCCCTATTCCTATCTTCATCAAGTTTGGCTACTACCCGCCCCACGTGGACCCCGAGTATGCAGGTAAGGCTTGGGCGCTGGGCTTCCCTTTCTGGTTGTGGCCTTTCTGTGCTTTCTCTCTGGCTCCCAGTGTCACCAGGAGGTCACAGGCTCCTGCCCTTCTCTCTCTCTGTTGCTCCTTATCTTTCCTGACAGCTGTTATCTCCCCTCTTCACAGTCTCTGTCTTCTTCCCCTGATCTTTTGTAGGCTGGTAGGTTTTAATTAAGTGGTGGGAGGAGAGGGAATAGGAGGTGATGCAGATATAAAGCCCTTCCACAGAGCACTGCCTAGGGGCTGCAGAGGGCAGGAGCGAGGAGTGGGGAGCAGTTCCTGCCGGCAGAAGCTGAGTCAGCGCTGCCGCCCTGTGCCAGGCGTGGCTGCGGCAGCGGGGCCAGACCTGCGCTGCCTGGCTTGGCTCTGAAGTCAGGGCGCCCTCCCGTCCCTGAGCCTACAGATGCATCTCTGGCCCCTGCTGTCTGAGGGGCTGGCGGGCACCGGTCTCTGCTGCCTCTGCCACGCCGCGCTCCCCTTCTCCTGGCCCCGCTTGTGTCTTACTTGGCAATTACCCCACCAGTGGTGGCCTCGCTGTGACCCACTGCTGCTGCCTTCCCCCAGCCTGCGGGGAGCAGGGTGTGGGGTGTGTGTGTGAGAGAGAGGGAGTGTGTTGGGGTTGACAGGGAGGGAGGAGACAGGCAGGACTTGGCCTTGACTTTTACCTTTACTTGTGGCTTCTGAGTCTGAGTTGCGTTTCTGTCAGAGTGCTTCCGTTTCTGTCTCTCCTCCTCTCCTGTGCATGTGTCTCTCACTCTCTTTTTGGCTGGGGTTGGTTTTGATGGTCTGGTTTCTGGGCAGATTACCGGTGTCTTGGGCTGAGGGGGAGGTGAGGAGGGGGCTGACCCCCAGGGCTGCTCCGCCCTGATGCCTTGGAGGAGGCTCCAGCCGCACCTCTGACCTTCTCCTGGCCTCGATCGAGTAAGAGAAAGCTGGCGTGCTGATGGGGGCCAGGCTGGGGTTAAGGAGGGCTGGCTCAGGGCTCTGCCAATACTTTCGTCCTCCCAGGGGTTATGGGCCCCACTGCCCTCAGTTCCTAGGGTCGCTGGGCATGGGTAGGATGTGTTGTCTCTCTGGCACTGGCAGAAGGATGGGGAGGGGACCTTAGCATCCGGTCCCCAGCCTGCCTTCCCTCTGCCCAGGGAGGGGGAAGCCAGGTGAGGTGGTCCTGGGCACCCAGCTGGGACAGGGATACTACTCAACCTGACCAGAGGTGCTCCAGGGCCCACCGGAGGCCCCATCCTCTTCTGTTGGCACCCTCTGTCCCCCGTCCCCCGTGTCACCCCTTCTCAGCTCTGAATCCATCATGCCTTACCTTGGTCCCGGGAGATCTCCAAGAGAATGGGAGTATTCTAAGGAACTGAGGCTTCTTTCAGTGCCAAACACGTTGAGTTGCCATTGCTGGCTGGGGCAGGGCCAGCTGGGGAGGAGAATGGCTCTGTGGCCAAGGCATAGTGCCTTTTCCTTTGCCACCTGCTGCCGGAGGTGGGTGCCAGCTGTTATTTTGGGGCCCTGCCATGGGAAATGGTGTGAAGGTTATGATGGGTCCCCTGCCTTTGGCTGGGGTGGGGATGGGGAGCTGCTAGTCTTGCCCTGATGGCCTCTGGGGCTTTTGTCCACTGTTCCCTCAGGCCGGGCCAGTCTCCACGATAAGGCATCCTTGCGGCTGGAGCAGGTTCGCTCCGAGGACCAGGGCTGGTACGAGTGCAAAGTGCTCATGCTGGACCAGCAGTATGACACCTTCCACAATGGCAGCTGGGTCCACCTCACCATCAACGGTGCGTACGGGCTGCCTCTGGGGGTGGCCTGGGAACACTGCTTCTGAGGGCTGCCCTAGGGAAGCCCTCTCCTGACTGCTCTGTGCCCTTCCCTTTCTGTGGGGGGTGGGGGGCGCCCTGGCCCTGTGAGCTATCAGCTGCCTCCTCCAGTGCCCCCTTGGCTGTCCTGGCCTTGGGCTCGGCAGGGGTGCATAGGAGGGCAGCTCCCTGAGTGCATGCACTGCCGGAGCCCCATAAAGGGGGGGAGGGAAGCTGTTTCTGGAAGCCAGGAAGGTTAAGGCTTTGTGGAGGCAAAATCGGTCCCTGCTGGGATCATTTCCCAGCCTTGGGACGGTCCTGATAGCCCACTCCCCCGTGGAATCCCTGCAGTCCCACTGCTGGTCTGTCTGCTTGGATTGATATTGTGGCTCCTCGTTAAGTGTGTTCCTTCGAGGAGTATGTGCTGAGGGTCTGTCGTGGGCCAGCCCTGCCCCAGGCGGCAGCTAGACCACAGTGAGCAACCTGCACACAGTCCCAGCTCTAGTGGGCTTTCCCGGCTAACAGAGCGTGAGCATCCTGGGAAGAGTAACAGTTTTAATGGCCGTCAGCTATTTATAGCTCAGGCTAGATGAACTGTGCCGTGTGTGGACGCTTGCGTTGCCAGCGTAGGTGAGGGCGGGGGCCGGGTGAGCTTGCTGAACCTCCGACGGCTGTGATGGCACCGGGGGCCGGGGCCTTGGGGTCTCCTCGGAGGGTAGGCTCCCCTGTGTCACACGGGGAGTCCTTACCTGGGAAGCAGTACTCTGGAGCAGCCAGAAGCTGGAACCGAGGAGAAAACATGAAGGAGAAGTGGTCTCCGCAGTGGGAAGGGGGTGGGGTTTTCCATTGTTTTGCTTTTTTTTTTTTTTTGCCAGACCCTTATTCTTTATTCAGTTGATGACAAAAATGTATTCAGCCACCACTATGTTGAGACACTGTGGTAGTTATTGAGGCTTCGACGGTGTTGGTGCTGGGATGTGCCACTTGCAGCTTAGGTCCTTATGGTTTTGGGTCTGAGACTGTCAATGCTGGGCTTGGGAGAGAGAAACTGTTGTTGCTCCTGGCTTGGAAGCTCCTCTCAGCATTGGTTTGCCGTGAAGGGTGGCTCTGCCCTCCCTGCCTAATGGGGCTCCTTCTGGTCTGGGAACCTGTCCAGGGTCCTGGAGGAACAGAGTGTTTCATGTTTTAGCAAGACTACTGGCCTGTGGGAAGAGAAACCTCCACGATGATGGCCCCACATCCGTGTTGGTCTAGGCTGCCTGGCCCACCCTCCATGTGGGATACAGTTGGCTCCTGTCCATCAGTCCTGACAGACTGATCGGAGGCATATTTTAAATCTTGGGTGGGTTGTCCCTACCACCCAGCAAGCTTTTGAGTCAACCCCTTTTGATGCCAGCTGTTGTGTGAGCAAAGAATGAAAACTCATCTGAACAGTAACCCAAGCAAAACATAATTAGGAAGGTAAATCTGCTACTACAAGCTTGCCTGGATGAACACCAGGCCAAGAGTCCCCATGCTGCTTCCTTTCCTTCCTGTGCCCTTTCCTAAACGGGGTGGAAATCATCTTGCTGTGCTGCCTGCTTTCCTGTCACTTCATCCTGGCAGGTAGTGTCCGTTTCAGGAACCCAAGACACCAAGCGTTCAGTGGACACGCACATGACGGGAAAGTAGAATTTAGTTTGGAATTGTATGCTCTGTGGCATCTCTGTCTCAGCTTGCATGAGTGGGGATGGAATCTTTGGGATTCTTGATTGTTTGGAGTGTGGTGAGTGTGGAGCAAGACCCTTAAAGGATCTGGTTTGTGTCATGAACTCACGGCGTGTTAGCTGTTTGATCCGGGCAAGGCAAGTTACCTCTTTGAGCTTCAGCTTCGTCTCTTACAAAAACCAATGCCTATTTACAGGGCTGTTGTGAAAATTAAATGAAATGCTGTGTGAGGAAACGTCTTGTAGTGTCTGGAACATTAATTACATGTGGGCAATTATGTGTGAGATGCTGGCCATCCTCCTTCTCAAGAGAGAAAAACATAAAATCTGATGAAAACTGAATAGCAGGACGGCAGGCCTGGAAGAGGTAGAGGGTTCTGATAGTTTAAAATCCCTGTGGATCCATCACTAACTGTCCATTCAAAGCGTATTTTGGATGTGGACCCTGTACAGGCTGCAAGGGTACGGCAGGAGGCACGACCCAGCCCTGGCTCTTAAGGACACGTCAAGTCCAGAGACGACTGCAATGTGCCTTTGAGAGCGCAGAGGAGAGTGAGCTGCTCTGGAGAAATGCCCTCTGCTGAGACACCAGGCCAGGGCCAGGGTCAACCAGGTGCAGGTGGAGGTGGGAAGAGGACACCGGGCAGAGGGAGGGAGCAGCAGAGTCGCGAGCCTGGACAGGTTGCTCACCTGGAAGTGCTGGGCAGAAGAGCTGGGCACAGCACACTGCTGCAGGCTGTGAACCAGGACTGGTGATAGGGCGCATTTTGCCTAATCGAGGAGCCTACCTGTGAACAGGTAGAGCAGACCCTCCTACGGTAAAAGAGAGGTCTCTCTGCTGCTTTCCCTCTGGCCCAAGTCCTAAGGTTCCTTTCAGCTTAAACATTTCCATTATTGAAAGAGAGAATCTAAGCACCGGCATTCCATCGCTTCCAAACCAGAACGTTTAATATCGGCATTTTCTGACATGGATCACCTTTGGAAAGTGAAAGGCCAGTGAAAAATTAGAATTACAAATTGACTTATTCTCCTTCTGTGTTTTCTTTGAAGACCAGTTGGGTGGAAACAAACCCAATTATTTCTTTATCACATATAAAATACCCGAAAAGCCCAAGCCAAGGCTTGCTTTAGGTTGGTGAATTGCGTGGAGGAGAGGCCAGCCTGCTTCTAACCTGCACTATTAATTATAGGGCACTCGTGAAAAAGAATTAAGCCTGGAAGTGCAGCTGGCAAGCTAACATCTAATTCAGTAAATAATTGAGAGTCAAACCATTATTTTCCTGAAAACTCGAAATTGTTCAAAGTACTTTCCTGATTAGCACCTAAATAATAAAGTAATTATGTAATTAGTAAGTAATTTGTCACTTCAGGATGTAAATTTAATTTATTATCTTTTCTTTTAAGCTTGACACCAGAGGTACTCGGCGTGGTGGTTAGCGTGTTTCAGGGCCGGCCGAGCCAGGGGGGCTGTCTTGCAGATGTGCACGCACTGCCAGTGGGAAGACAGGCCCCAGGCTGGGACTCCAGGTCCCGGCACGAGCACACGGAAGGACTTTTCATCATTGTTTTTAGTATGTTCTTGGATATTGGATGAGAATGGGGTTTCTTGAGAACGTGTGTGGTCTGTGTTTTGGCGTGTGATGAAGTGTGCCGCTTAATTCCCTCAGCAGCCACATCCACGTGCCCCACAAGCCCACACTGAGCTGTGGGTTTGAAGGTTGTAGATGAAAGTGGTCATGCTCTTCAGAAGTTGCATGTGTTTGCATTTGTGTTGGCCTGTGGGTGTGCATATGTGTGTACCCTTCATTCATTTATCTGTGTCATCCGTTTGTTTACTGGACAAACCTTTGTGGAGCACACTGCTGCATCTAGGAACTGTGCTGACGGCTGGGCACACCGGGGCGCCACACAGAAATGTGGCTCTCAAGGAGCCACCATTGTAATAAAAAGGGACAGATGAGAAGCAGGCAAACACATACATATTTTCCAGCGCCAGGGACTGCGGGGATTGCACCCTCTGCCCACTGCCCTGCCTCCGTGTCCCCAGCTGCCCTCCTGACTTCTGGCTGGTGAGGGCACAAGGCTCTGACTCCTCCAGGGACAATGTCATTCCTTGCTCCGGATTTAAAAAGAGTGTCCTTCGTGCCTCCTGTGGGTCTCTGGCTTGGGCTTTGCTGGGAGAAGGGTGGGTAGGAAGCGTGTATGAGTGAGTGAGAGACAGAGAGGGAAGAAAAGAGAACAATGTGAGCGAGTAGAGAACGCTGGAATACTGTCTTATATGGATGGGCTGACCAAGCAGTGTTGTCGCAAAGACTTGCATGAAGCAAGGAGATGGGGGAACAGAGTTCCAGGCAGGAAGAACAGCAAATGCAAAGGCGCTGAGGGTAGAAGATCTTGGCACACGGGAGGAAGATGAGGAAGGCCGGCGTGGCTAGAGCACAGTGGGCGGAGAATGTAGGCCTACAGCACTCGGCTTGGTTCTCAGGGCAGGGCTGTGGGGGAGGGGAGACGCCTCCCAGAGCTCCTCATCAGTGTGGCTGGTAGGGAGATGATCATGATGGAGGCAGTAATGGCAGGACAACCAACATTTTACAAGATACTTCTCACAAATATTTATTCCTTACATTAATTCTGGAGGGGAGATGATTTAGATGAAGCCCGGAGAGGCTGAGTGAGCTCCCCAAGATTACGACAAGTGGCAGGCTAGTGCTTGAACTTGGGTTCTGAGCTTTGCCCTGGGCCTCTGGGCTGGCATTCAGGAATGGGGGCCTCCTTGCCATTTCGGAAGACCCAGAAGATGGTGGGACTGATGGTCCAAGGGGTTAAGGTTGACCGGATTGCTTCTACAAGCAGCTCAGGCAAATGAGTCTCTTAAAAGCCGATTATCCAAACAGGATGGAGTTTTAATCAAATCTCCAATGTATCGGGGAAGATAACTGGGCACAGGCAGAGGAGAATTGAGAAGGGAGGAGCCTGCAGAGTGGGCTGTCCACTTTGACCCACGGGAGCCAGAGAGGGAGGAAGATGGATGATTTTCTTGGCAGAATCTGGGAAAAGTAAGACTCCTTGTAGCCTTGGCCTCTGATCTGTGTTAGGCCCAGGCAGGGTTCAGGTGGCAAACATCCGGGAAATGTGGGGACCTTGCGGAGCTGGGGTTCAGGAAGTAGGGGCTCCTGTGCATGAGGAATAATCCTGAGGAGAAGGGCTGAAGGGTGATTGGGTAGTCTGGGGCGCTGATGGCAGACAAGTGTTCTGGAAGGGCCACGAGAGCACCGTCTCGTTGATGTCGTGTCTCCAGTGCCGAGCACTGCGGCTTTCCTGCAGTGGATGCTCGATAACATTAGTTCATTGGGGTGCACTAAGTATGGTGGAGACGGTGGAAAATTTAGATCCAGCCAGGCTGACCTGGCTGCAGGTCTCCCTCCCCCATAAAATTCAGGGCAGATTTTACTCCTCGCCGTCGCTGACTTCTCCTTGCACCCGTGGAGCCACACTGAGGATCGCACGCAGGGCGGGCACTGCCTGCAGGGCAGCCCCTTGGCTGATTCCATCTTTCACTGTCGTGGTGTCCTTTGCAGCCCCTCCCACCTTTACAGAAACACCCCCCCAGTACATCGAGGCCAAGGAGGGTGGCAGTATTACCATGACCTGCACAGCTTTTGGGAACCCCAAGCCCATCGTCACCTGGCTCAAGGAGGGGACGCTCCTCGGTGCTAGTGGGAAGTACCAGGTGAGTGTGGTTCTAGGCTGGGGCCACGGCAGTTGCTCTTCCCCACCTCCCTCCCCTCCAAGGCGATCTCCCGTTGCCCCCCCCCCCCCCGACGCTGTGTGTGCAGGCACAGAGGAGGTGGGAAGCCAACAGCTCAGCATGGCTACTGGAGTCCTGTCTGTCGTTAGAGGGTGATCAGCAAGGAGGCACCTGCCCTCTGTATCCCCAGGTGCATGTGTCCCTGGGGCCATCTCCACTTCAGCATCTCCGATTGCATCCCTCTGCCTGAGGGCAGCGTCGGTGGGGCCCAGGGGTGGGTGCTGAGTTCCATCCATCCTTGGCCCCCAGGTGAGTGACGGCAGCCTGACGGTGACATCAGTCAGTCGGGAGGACAGAGGCGCCTACACCTGTCGAGCGTACAGCATCCAGGGGGAGGCTGTCCACACAACTCACCTGCTTGTCCAAGGTATGGATAGCTCCTTGGGCTCTTTCATGGGACATCAGCCCAGGTGAACTATGGGGGACATTTCCCCAGGGCACACTTGGCACGGTGGGGGGTGAGGTGGAGGTGTAGCCGGTACGGAGCTGTGCGGGGCTCGCGTGTGCTGTGTGCTGTGTGCCTACCCTCAGCTCCCGCACAGGCCTGCCTGCAGACGGGCTGGGCCCAGAGGCTGTGGCCAGGCACCACAGTGTGGCCGGGAGGCACTGTGCTGCCTGGGTTTCTGGTTTCTCTCTCTGTCCAGATAGCATCCCTGCCATGCCTCCATCTCCCCAGGAGGGGAGACCTCTCTCAGGCCATCTATCCATTAGTGATGGCATCAATAAATATAGGAATTCAATCCAAGCCCCAGACGGTTAAATAACACTAAGGGCATTTGGCACAGCTGAGGTCTGTGCAGTCAGCACCAGGAGATGCCAGTCTGCCCTGGCTGGAGCCCCAGAGTCCCTCAGGAGGGGCCGGGCACTGCCCTGGATGGGGCAGCATCTTAGTTGAGGGGTCTGTACAGAGCCCATCCCCTGCACTATCTCTCACCCCTGCCTGCAGGAGGAACGCAGGGGAGGGTTGGCAGTGGCACATGCGCCTCCACCTGCCTCCTGCTCTGAGTGCAGAGCCATAGCCAGGTCAGAGGTCCCTGCAGCCGAGATGGAAGCTGCCCCTCATTAGGAGGCTGCAGCTGGTGCCTCTCTCTGGGCAGCCGGCGCCGGGGACTGCAGGGATTGCTCCCTCTGGCCACTGCCCTGCCTCCGCACCCCCAGCTGCCCTCCTGACTTCTGGCTGGTGAGCGGCACGGGCTCTGACTCCTCCAAAGGCAAGATCATTCCTTGCTTCGGATTTAAAAAGAGTGGCTTTTGTCCCTCCTGTGTCTCTGGCTCAGGCTCCGCTGGGAGAAGCAAGGGCAGGAAGGGTTTTGTGTGCGTATGTGAGAGAGACGGCTGGTCTGGGCGGCCATGGGTGCAGGTGGCAGGTGTGGTGGAGACGGTGCCGTGAGGCAGCATGTGGGAGCGCCTCCATGCCAACTGCCTGGGCTGTGCCATCCCCAGCGCCCCTTCCTGGGGCGCTCAGAGCTTCCTGGGAGGCTGGTGCTGTTGCTTCCCCATCAGGTGAGGTGGCGTCTGTTCCTTGTTCTCCCAGGGCCGCCTTTCATTGTGTCCCCTCCTGAGAACATCACCGTCAACATCTCCCAGGACGCCCTGCTCACCTGCCGGGCAGAGGCGTATCCCGGCAACCTCACCTACACCTGGTACTGGCAGGATGAGAACGTCTACTTCCAGAAGTGAGCACCTGGCTTGGACCCTCTCACTGAGGTCCCTCCCCAGTCCCTGGGGGCAAGGCGTCCGAGGAGAAACTGTGCCTGTACAGGTGCCCCTGGGCTCTGGAAGCTTGGAGATGCGGGTGGTCCAGTCTGTGTCCCACATGCCAAGGCCAGAGTCTTCACAGAGGGGCTTTGAGACAGGGGTCCTGGGAATGCCAGGGGCCCCAAGGTCTAGGGGAGGTGGAGGTGACCCATTGCCACCTTGCTCTGGTGTCTGCGGCAGGACCCCCTTCTCCCACCTGCCAACATCTCTCCCCGCGTCTCCTTGCTGGCTTTGCAGTGACCTGAAGCTGCGGGTGCGGATCCTGATCGATGGAACCCTGATCATCTTCCGGGTGAAGCCAGAGGACGCAGGGAAGTACACCTGCGTCCCGAGCAACAGTCTGGGGCGCTCCCCCTCTGCCTCAGCCTACCTGACGGTGCAGTGTGAGTAGGGGTGCGGGAGAAGCCAGGTGGCGGGGGCTCCAGAAGGTTCAGGTCCACTGGCCAGACTGCAGGCTGGAGGGCAGCGGACATCGAGCACCATTCAGGGGGACGTGGGTGGAGGAGGGTCGAGGGAGCAGGAAGGAATGAGGGAGGAGGAAGGGGCCAGCTCAAGAAAGACCGAGGCCCTGCGGGGCAGGAGGGTGGCCAGCGCCTGCTGGTGTGTTCTGTGGCTGGGCATTGCTGTGCGTGCCAGCGGTTTACCTGAGAAGCTGCGCTTAGGTTGGGCTTGAGGAGAAGCAGGCCCTCTGGGCAGTTGCTTTGCATGTTGTCCTTGGGCTGGACGCTGGCCAGCACCTCTGTACGTCAAGCGGTTGCTCTTTTCTCGGGTGACTGAGGGAGCGCAGCCTGGAGCCAGGGCAGGGTTAGGTTTCCCGCTAGCCACACCCCTGCCGTTCTGTAGCATGGCCGTGGCCGTGGCCAGCAAGGGCAAGAGGGCTCTCTTTGGGGGTGTCTCCACGAGCTGCCACGCCTGCTTCCCGGGCACCCTTCGCTGGGGCTGCCAGCGATGCCGATGGATGAGCTGCTCCTCACCCAGAGCAGCCGTGGGCTTTTGTTGAGCACAATAATTCTGTTTGCTAATCTTCAGTGCTGGGAAGGCCAGTTGCGCTCCCACCCCCTGGCAAGCTGAGCGTGTGTGAGAGAGAAGGATGAGTAATGAAGATTAATGTCTTCCTTTTGATGTTCGGATGGTCCCGTCACTCAGGCAGCAAAGGCCCCACGCTGTTGCTGTAGGTGACACTCTCCATCATCAGGGCTGGTGTGGGAGGATTGCTCACACCCAGAGGGGCAGGGGTGAGAAGTGGCCGGGTCTGGAGACATGGCCTGGGGTCAGCACAGGAGCTGAGGACAAGTAGAAACAGCTGGTGGCCCCAGGGGCGGGGCTCGTCTGACGGCTGCCTGGAGCTGGCTGTTGGCCACCATGGCGTGGCCGTGGTGGTGGGGCTGAGAGGGACCCCCAACCTCGCGTTCTTGTCGTTTTCTCATCGCGATGGAGCACACCGTTCCTCTGCTTCACTGCCAACAACGTAAAAGGACGTTTAGCGGGCAGTGTTGTTAGCGCCACGCTTCACAGAGCCGTGAGGCCCAGGGCCACAGGTCTAGCCACCAGGAGCGGAGGACTTGCTCGTGAGTGAATCAGGGTGTGCCCCGAGGCGGGCTGGAGCCGTGAGAACTGAAGGGAGGGGAGCCCTGCCCCTCGGAGCTCCCCACCCTCAGCACGGGCTGCCCCGTGCCACCGGGCAGGAAGGTGGCCGTGCTGGGCCAGGAGCCGGTGGGAGGCGGTCCCTGGGATGCCGAGCCTGGCTGGGATGAGGCCCCAGCCCCGGAGCCGCGGGCCGTCCGCCTGTTGGGAGGCGAGCCTCGGTCTCCCCATCTCTCCCGGCGCCAGCACCACCCGCTCTCCTCGTCCTGTTTTACCTCCTTCCTGCCTTCAAAGAAAAAAGCCAGGGGGTTGAGATTTACAGGTGGGTGAGACGGGGATCTTTATTTCTGCTAAAAAGCAGTGTTCAGAGTATTTCCCATTCATAAACCGTTTGAAAACCTTGGAGGAGAAAAAAAAACTACCATACAAAAGTAGGAAGCTATGTCTAAATATATAACCGGGCCTGGTATTTATGTAATGCTGCTCTCTGAAGAGCTGGAAGTGCTTAGCAGATACCAGCTCATTCATCCCCGCTGCCGCCTAAGTTCCATGTCCTTCTCCCCCGTGGCCCTCAGGGGAAGTTGGGGAGACTCGAGAGGAGGTGACTCAGGCTGCGTGGCAGGACGTGCGGGCGCCCTCGCTGCTCTCCCGAGGCCTCCGTCTGTTCTGTGGGCAGGGTTGATTCTGCATCTCAGCCGCAGAGTCAGATGGGGAAACCAAGGCCTGGGGAGACTGGACAAACAGCAGAATGGAAGGAGGAGGAACACCCTCTTGTGGTTACACCCGCAATGGCCTTATGTGTAGAACCAGCGGCTGCCCAAGGGAGGCTTTGGGATAAGGAGCGGCCGGGAAAGGGTGTGGGCACCTGTTGGCTTTGGGGCTCAGGTCTAGGGCTGAGGGTGAGGGCCGTGGAGAGTCCTTGCCTGACGGGTGAGGCATTTCAGGAGCACTGCGGACGGGCAGGCTGGAGTGGCCTCCAGGTGCCTCCAGTGCCAGGCAGCAGCTCTGCCCGTCTGGGCGCGTGCGCGGGCTTGCCCCTGCCTGGACTTCTCACTTGCTGTCCTTGTGTCCATCTCGTCCCCACCCATGCTGACTCTCTGCAGACCCTGCCCGCGTCCTCAACATGCCCCCTGTCATCTATGTGCCCGTGGGGATCCATGGCTACATCCGCTGCCCTGTGGACGCGGAGCCGCCGGCCACCGTGGTCAAGTGGAACAAAGACGGCCGTCCCCTGCAGGTCGAGAAGGTGCTAGAGAGACGCATGCTGGGGTTCAGAATGAGAGGCCCCTCCTGACACTGAGATGCTGCCTCTGGGGCCTGGCTTTCTGCTAGAACTGTCCTGCCCCCTTCAGAATCTCTGGGGAGACAAACAGCTGCTTCTGTAGGGGTCTGTGGTCCGGCAGTAGCTTTGCTGTTCGCCCAGATGCCCGCCGATGCCCGCCCCTGTAGCGGGTTCTGTCTGGTGTTGTCTGCGCAGCTCAGACCCCACCTGGAGGGGAGCTGGGACAGAGTGCCGCCGCCTGACCGCGTCCCCTGCTCTGTCTTCTGTCCGGCAGAACCTAGGTTGGACCTTGATGGAAGATGGCTCCATTCGAATTGAGGAGGCCACAGAGGAGGCTCTTGGCACTTACACGTGTGTGCCTTACAACACCTTGGGGACCATGGGCCAGTCTGCTCCTGCGCGGCTTGTCCTGAAGGTGAGGGCCCAGGGCTGTCAGCAGCCTGCATGCACACGTGTACCCGGACACCGACTCCATGTGAATGCCTGTGCCATCCCCCAGGACCCCCCGTATTTTACGGTGCTACCAGGCTGGGAGTACAGGCAGGAAGCCGGCCGGGAGCTGCTCATCCCCTGTGCGGCCGCAGGGGACCCCTTCCCTGTCATCACGTGGAGAAAGGTACCTGGGCTCTGGGGTTCCTGGGCCCTGGGGGAGGTGGCGGGGCCCTAGTGGCCGGTTCTGTTCTGGCTCTGTGCTGAGAGGTGACTTCCTAGAGCAGTGGGCGCTCTGGAGCAGGGCAGCATCAGGGCTTGGTGCTTCTCTCCTCACCTCCGTTTCTGTCCCCGCCCTCTTCCCTGCCCCTTGTTTGGCCAAGGTAGGGAAGCCCAGCAGAAGCAAGCACAACGCCCTGCCCAGCGGGAGTCTCCAGTTCCGCGCCCTGAGTAAGGAGGACCACGGGGAGTGGGAATGTGTCGCCACCAATGTGGTCACAAGCATCACTGCCAGCACCCACCTCACCGTCATCGGTACGCAGCCGGCGGGGGTCCGGGTGCTGCGTGCTGGGGGCGTCCCATGGTGACTGTCTGTCCTCTGCGGTGTCTTTCTGAAGCCAGTCCGGCCCCTGAGCCAAGAGTCCAACGCATGCAGCCCTCGCCCTGTGTGGTTTCCGTAAGGGAAGGTCTTACCCTTGAGGCCTCCTGACGGGGACGGGTGGGTGTACCCAGCACCCGCTCTGATGCGGAAAAGAGGCAGCTGTGTAGCGGGCAGTGACTGAGGACACGCCCAGCTGAAGGGCCAGAGAGCAAGCTGGACAGATTGGGATGCAGAGGAGTGGGCCATGCGGCAACTTGGATGGGGACACCGAGCTGAGACCTGGGGCCCGGGGCTGGGTGGGGGGATGTCTCTCCCTGGTGCTCCCATTTTTGATGGCTTGAGGTAGGTGTCCCCAGGACCTCACCTGCCCTTGCAGCCTGTCCCTCTGAGTCCTGACAGCTATGATTGTGACCACGGCCAACACTTTGGGCTGTTACTAGCAGCTTTAGGCTCTGTGCGTACCCAGGGTCTGCAGTTCTCACCATTCATGGTTCAGGAGGTGGGTGCTGGTGCTTCCCCCGTTTATGCTCGTTGAAACCGAGGCTGGCACCCCTTCCCTGGGTCACGTCTCTAGTAAGTGCTGGGCCCAGGACTCAAACACCAGTTGAAGTTCTTACTTGCTGTGTCGTGCTGCCTCTCACGCCAGAGTTTGGGTGGAATGTGGCTGTCTCATGAGGCCAGAGAGCTTTGCAGGAGAGGGGACTTTTTGGCTTTGCCTGGGACTTTAGGGGACAGTGTTTCTGGCTTGCCCAAGGAACACTGGCTTGCCGAGGATTGGGGTCTGGGATGGGGAGCGTTCTGGTTTTCCTTTGGCCCACATTCCTGATGCTCCTGCGATCTAGTCACAGCGGACTGCACAGTGGGTGGGCTTCCTTCCCCAGCCCTGCTAACCGGTAGGGGCGGGGAGCCAGCACTAGGAGCATCCCCTGGTCCCCAGTAATGTCACTTGCAGTATTGCACCCTACGGCCACTGGGGCTCCCCGCAGTGAGGCTGTGGGCCCCAGCACCACGGGCCCAGTTCTCTTCAGTCTGAGAGGTCTCTGCTTGGCTTCCAGGCACCAGCCCCCACGCCCCGGGCAGTGTCCGGGTCCAGGTCTCCATGACAACTGCCAACGTGTCCTGGGAGCCCGGCTATGACGGAGGATACGAGCAGACATTCTCAGTTTGGTACGGACCTCTGTGAGTCACCCCCGCACGCTTTGCTCTCTGCTTCCTCCCTCCCCGCCCCCATGGCAGGCGGGCCCGCGTCGGGGGAGGCGGGGGAGGTGGCTCCTCTCCTGACAGACCTGTGGACAGCGAGGTGGGCCGAGGCAGTGACCAGTTCTTGTGGGTGACGGCTGCCTGTGGTCTGTGAGGGCCCCTGGACAGGGCCGTGCCCCAGCCCTGCAGGCCGGGGTGCCCGTCTGGGCTGCGGCCGAATCGTCCAGGACTCTGCTGCCCCTCCTGGCTGGTCCCCTGCTCCCTGTTTTGTGTCCTCCTTCATTCCTCGAGGTTCCTCTGGAGTCTGGGAGAGACTCCTAATCCGTGAGAGCTTTATGGAATAGCCCAGCCTGAAGGGTAGAGTCTACTTTGCCTTCTGTCCCTTCCACAGGGGCCCCGGAACCCAGAGTGGAGAAGTGATGCTCCCCTCCTGGTTGTGTTCAGCAGCGGCACTTTCTCTCTAAGACTGTGTTTCTCTCTTGCTTTTATTCCCCTGTTGTGAATGTAGCCAGGTGCGGTGTCCCCAAGCCTTAGGGGACATACAAATCTCAAAAATGCATGAATCAGGGTGAGCATAGCAGGCCCAGGAAAGGAGGAAAGAGAGGCCCTGCCGACCTCCTCCCATCAGCCCAGGGCCGCTCTTTCCCCACACTCCTGTCCCGAGCCAAGAACTGTGGCCACTTGCCTTGTGGGTGACACCCTTGGGCGGGAGGACGAGCCCCCTCACCACCTCCTTCAGGCCCGTCTCGCCTGGGCTTGTGCTGCCAGCCAGAGCCCAGGGAGGAGGAAACAAGAGACTCCAGAGGGGAACTCAGGGGATTCAGTAGACCCTCGATACATTCTCAACAGCGAGGGAAGTTGAGACGGGAACTTCCTTGTTGCCCGTCGTGGGGGTTTGGTGCTAATTTCCTGGGCATGTTTTGTTCTGGACAGATGAATGCACCTGCAGGGTGGGAGTTGTAACCAGAGCACTCTCCCACCCCTTCGTCCTTCCTCCTCCTGCAGCAGGGCTGGGGGGACTCCTCTCGAGTCTGCCCAGTGGCTGCTGCAGACCCTGGTGCTGCCAGGCGGCTGCATGCCAGGGCAGGGGTGTTGGGCACAGCCAGGCCTTCCTTGGGGATGCCCGAGTGGAAGGTCTGGCGTAGACAAGGGGCTCCCTTGCTGCTTGTGGCTCGCCCCACGCTGCTGCTCATCTGCGTCGCGCCATCACATGCCGCTCACTGCTTTAGTGCCCTGGCGGGAAGGGCGGGTGCCAGGGTTGGGGGAGGTCTCCTTCCCGCCTTTCTTTCTGGCTGCCTCTAACTCCCCGAGTACTGACTCAGGCATTTGGCACTAGCTTCTTTCTGCTGTGCTTTCTGCTGCCTCTGCTCACCCTCCTGGGCATACATGGTAGCAGCCTTTATACCTTGAGGGGAACCCGGTGGGCACCCGCTGAGTTATGCTCAGGGCTGCAGCAGAGGGCCACTCCCGCGGGACGACGTCTCCCCCCTGCGGTGACGCGGCGGCACTGCACCTGCTGCTCGCTGGCTGTATCGCTTGTTGGGAGCTGGGGTGATAGAGCCAAGGAAAACCTTCAGCCTGGTCTTAGTACACTCCACGCATGCCGTGACCTTGCCCTGCACTGTGACTTCTAACACTGAAGGCTTTAGGGATCCTTGTCCCACTGTGGGGAGAGCCTGGGCATTTTGTCACATGCCCTGGATGTCCTCAGATGATCCAAATCACACAGGACTGAGGGAGCCTGTGGGTTACGCTAGGTCCCACTTATAACTGTCCCTGGGTGGTAGCCAAGTCACCGGGTTCCCCCCCAGCCCTATCACTGCTGAGTTGTGCCTCCCCGCTTTCCAGCGTTCTTCCCCGCCCAAGGCAGAGCCTACTGCTGGGGTTGTCCCCAGGGCGGACTCTCCCACAGTGCGACTGGTAACATGGCAAGTCGTGAGCATAGGTCACAACTAAGGGCCCTTTCAGAGGAGGAGGTGCCAGCCGGGGCTGGTGACCTGGCATCATGAGGATTGGCGTGGCCACAGCCAGGCAGGTCTCCCTTCTCGTCATCCCTTCTTCCTGCCCTTGAACCCGGAACGCCAGGCCCACCCGCTGCCTTCTCCGTGAGGACCTTGCATGCACTCTCTTCTCTCCAGTATAACCCACCCGACCCCTTGCTCCCTGCCCTCTCTCTTTGTTTTGGCCAGGATGAAGCGGGCACAGTTTGGGCCCCATGACTGGCTGTCCTTGCCGGTGCCGCCGGGACCCAGCTGGTTGCTGGTGGACACCCTGGAGCCTGAGACAGCATACCAGTTCAGCGTCCTGGCCCAGAACAAGCTGGGCACCAGCGCCTTCAGTGAGGTGGTCACTGTGAACACTTTAGGTGAGGGCCCCGGGCTGTCTGGAGGCTGTTTCCAGAGGAGCCGGGCTGAGAGGTGGTGAGCGGGCTGGCCCAGGCGGTGAACACGTGTGGCCTACTGCATGCCGGCGCCTTGCTCAGTGCTTCATGGTCTCCCAGTATGGACTTGTACCCTTCCGTGGGCTTTGCCCCGTCTCAGAACACTTTGGGCCAGATTCCTGTTGTGTTTTTACATGGAAGAAAGAGGCTTAGAATTTTATTCTTCCTCGTGAGGCCACATGTTTGCAACTTCTGTGGCTTTACAGGGGAGATTGGGACTCCT
Organism: Mirza zaza; assembly: GCA_008750895.1. Taxonomy (NCBI): domain Eukaryota; kingdom Metazoa; phylum Chordata; class Mammalia; order Primates; family Cheirogaleidae; genus Mirza; species Mirza zaza. Next base: position 57,590 of record VSMD01082567.1, read on the forward strand.
TCCTCCTGGGCCCTGCCCCCTGCAGGCCCTTTCCTTTGTCCCCAGCCCTGTGCGGTGGCGGGCGTGTGGCTGACTCTAGCTGTGGAGTTGTCTAGGACATGCCAGCTTTTCCTTCCTGGACCCAGTGGCCCACTTCTCCCTGCCTAGCGCGGTGGCATCTGCTGTCCTCAGAGTGTGTGTGGGGGGTGCGCTGGGAACAGGCTCTTCCAGGTGGAGCGGGCGCACGAGCCCGCCCGTCCCCCAGTCCTCTCCTGGACAGCCACCACGGTGGGCTGCAGGGTGGGCCGCTCTCCCGGCTCTCAGCGCCGCTGCTGGGCCTCATTTTGTCCCCCGGGGCCAGGGAGGGAATTGCCAGTGACCAGGGTGCTGTGAGAAGATACACCCAGCTCCTTGGAAGAGCACAAAAGAGACTTTGATTGCCTTGCATTCTTCCTCCTTCCCTCTTTCCCATTTCCCCCCTTTTGAGCCTCATGGCTCCCTCGTGCATGTTCTTTAGCAGAACTTTGAACGCGGAATCATGAAGCTCTGGCCCCACTGGCCCTGACCTCCCTTCCCTCTCGCCCCGGGAATGATGTATGCAGGAGCGTGGGGGCCGTGGTGACCTTGGCGCTCTGATGCCATCCCCCTTCTCCCATCTCCCTGCCACAGCATTCCCTGTTACAACTCCAGAACCCCTGGTGCTGGTCACCCCACCGAGGTGCCTCATAGCTAACCGGACTCAGCAGGGCGTGCTCCTGTCCTGGCTCCCGCCTGCCAACCACAGCTTTCCCATCGACCGCTACATCATGGAGTTCCGCGTTGGCGAGCGCTGGGAGATGCTTGATGATGCCATCCCGGGCACCGATGCAGAGTTCTTTGCCAAGGATCTGTCACAGGTGAGGGCTTTGCTTTTCCTTGCTGCTTCTTCCCAAATTGTGACTCTAGAGCCACTGGAAGCTGTGAGTGAGCTGCTCAGATTATGAGGTCAAGCCACATGCTGTACCTACTCACCACCGTTCCTGGGTTCTCCAGATCTGCCGCTGAGGCTTGGACTCCTCAGATCATGGCTGAATCATGTCCCACAGATTCAGGGCCAGCTTGGTGGCCATAAGGACTTGAGCTGCACTGAGGATTTTCCCCAAGCTCTGACACACATGGGGCAGGACAGGCAGAGAGGCCAGCGTGGACAGACAGATCACTGACCTTAGCTCCCTGCTAAGTCTTACCTTGGGGGGGGGCGGGCAAGTCCCAGAAGGATTGTCTCCTGGGTTTGCCCAGGAAAGAGACCCCTCTTTTAACAATTTAGAACCCCTAGAGGAAGATGCATTATCTGTTTTTCCAGCTGATCCTCGTTAAATTTGGGTCTCTCTCTGGCTGGGAAGAGGAAGTAGCTTGCTTCATGGACAGGGGCAATGTCACCGCTCTCTCTCCCTCCCTTCCCTGGGCACTCACTTAGTGGCATGCTGCAGTTGGCTCACAGTGGCCTTGAGAGCACGTTGTGTGTATCTCTTCCCACCTCTTTCAGTGATCTCACATTCTTAGCTTGAAACCAGCCATGGTGAGAGTGTCTACACTCAGCAGTTGGCCACTGCCACCAGTCACTTACTGTCAGACACTTAGCAGTGCTGAGCAGTGTGTTGGGCTCCCTGTTCCGTGGGAGGCCATGTGCAGGGCCAGAGGGGGAGGGGCCATGGCTGTCTCAGTCCCTCGGCTGACGGGATGTTGTCCCTGGGGCTGTAGGACACTTGGTACGAGTTCCGGGTTCTGGCTGTCATGCAGGATCTGATCAGCGAGCCCAGCAACATCGCCGGCGTCTCCAGCACAGGTACTTCGGGGGCGGGCTTCTCTTACGACCGCAGGGACGCAAGCCCCAGAGCTGCACGGGAGTCCCTTTGCTAAACAGCTAGTAGAGGAGGAGAGGCAGGATTGGAAACTGCATGAGTCATGGCATTTCCTAAGCCCATGGGATCCATGCTTATGTGACGCATGGGACTTTATCCAACTTAGGTTTCCGACACGCCTGTAAGATAGCCACATAGAGAGATCCAACTAATCTTACAGTGGTCAAACAGGACTTGGTGTAAGCACTACTTGCTCTCCATCCTTGGCTTCTTCTAGTGCTATCCTCTGGAGTGCGGTGGGGCCGTGAATCAGTGGGAAAGAACAACAGGTCAGGCATTTATTGAATGCCTGTTATAGGCTTCTTTGTAATTACATGGGTTTTATTTGGAAAATTGTTGTTTGTTGTTGTTTGCCTCCCTTCCTTCCTCTCCCTAGATCTTTTCAGGCTAAATAAAGCCAACTCCCTAGCATTTTCTCCATTTATCTTCCTTTCTCTTGGCCCTGGTCCCATTGCTACACATCTCTCCAGCTACAGTTCCTGAAACGTGGCAGGGTCCCTCCCCGAGTGAGGGAGCATCCTTGCCACAGGGAGAGAGGGCAGGCGACGGCACCGCTTCCTTAGGCACTGCCTGCCCAGAGCCCCGGGACCTGGTGGCAAGGATCTTGGCCACGCAGCAGTGCAGCAGCACTTGCAGAGTCAGGAGGGCACCGGTGTGGGCAGCCTGCAGGGAGGGAGGGCTGGAGTGGCATGAGATCGCAGGGGCCGGAGTGGAGTGGAATGTTTGCCTCTTCCATTAGGGGCCAGCAGACTTTTTTAAAAAAGAAAGTTGTCCTCCTATAGGCAGCAGGTGCGGAGTACTTCTGTCTTGGCTTCTCTCCAGGAAGAGACGCAAAGATGGAGGAACAGCCAAGGCCAGAGTAGAAGACTTGAGCGTTTTGCAGGCTCACCTCAGTGGGCTGTTCTCTTCCCAGTAGCTTCGTGCCCGGCTCCTGGAAGGAAACACGCCTAGTCAGACGATTCCACATGGGTGAACGAGGACGCAGTGACCTCAGCATTCCCTGTAGTTAGGGCTCTCCTTTCTGACAGCTGTAGCGTTCATTTTCCACTCAGCCAATCAGCATAATTTCAATGATTTTTATCTGTTATTATTGATGTAGCAATGAATTCTGGCCAAATATATCACAATATATCGATTTTCCCCACGATGAACCTAGAGTGGCACTTACTGATGTAACTGTCCTATGGGTATAATAAACAGGCTGGGGGCTCGTCCTGGCTGTGCCATTAATGAGCTCTGGGAATTGAGACATGAACGGGGCCTCAGTTCTTTACTTAAGAAGAGAGAATGGGGCTCATTTCTTCTGTCCCTGCCAGCTGTAGCGTTCTTCTGTACCTGAGATGACCAGAGTATGCTAATCCTACCTGTAGAGAGCTGCATGCCTCTACGGGGTTAAAAGATGGGTGGATCTGAATTCTATTGTAATAATCCCTCTCCCTGCTATAGTATTTTACCTTCAAGGTGCCTTCATATCTGGGCTCTCACTCTGTAGAGGCAGCATGGTGGAAGGCAGAAAATCCCAGACTGGAAGTCAGAATGCTGGGTTCTGGTTTGGGACTGATGGCAGTGTCTACATAAGCTAGTCTCTCCAGCTAAGCAGGTTGGAGCTTTTTCACTTAGAGAGTGGGAATAATATGTGTGCTCTGTCTACTTCATGGGGGTAATGCGAGAAGGCCCAATAACCTTCATGGAAGTGCTTTGCAAAATGTCAAGCACCAGCAAGTACAGATTGTCGTCTAAGTAAGGCGTAGATACCTGTCTTTTTTAGAAGCTATGTGAAGATTACTTGACTTGTGCAGACCCTCCCGTACCCTCGTCATGTGCTGTGCAGGCCTCTCTGGTTAGAGCCGGGCGTGGGGCCTGAGCCTCAGTACTGCCTGTCCTCAGAGGCAGGGCAGGGGACTCAAGCGCTGTGTGTTAGGGTGGTGGCGGCCCAGGGGAGGGGTGGACTCAAGTGCCCTCTGCCCTCCCTGCAGACATCTTCCCACAGCCGGACCTGACCGCGGACGGGCTGGCGCGGCCTGTGTTGGCTGGAATTGTAGCTACTATCTGCTTCCTGGCAGCTGCCATCCTGTTCAGCACCCTCGCCGCCTGCTTTGTCAACAAGCAGCGCAAGCGTAAGCTCAAGCGCAAAAAAGGTGGGTGTCGGGCCGGGCGCGGTGGCTCATGCCTGTAATCCTATCACTCGCGAGGCCGAGGCAGGCGGATTGCTTGAGGTCAGGAGTTCAAAACCAGCCTGAGCAAGAGCGAGACCTGTCTCTACTATAAATGGAAAGAAATTAATTGGCTGACTAACATATATAAAAAAAATTAGCCGGGCATGGTGGCGCATGCCTGTAGTCCCAGCCACTTGGGAGGCTGAGGTAGAAGGATTGCTTGAGCCCAGGAGTTTGAGGTTGCTGTGAGCTAGGCTGACACCACGGCACTCACCCTAGCCTGGGCAACAGAGTGAGACTCTGTCTCAAAAACAAAAAAACAAACAAACAAAAAAAAAAGGTGGGTGTCAGTCCCCTTCCCCACCTAGCCTGGTTTCGGATGCTCCCCATTAGGAGAGAGGGACCATTGTTAGCATGAACTCCCGTTGGAAATGGGGACACTGGGGTCTTGTGGGTAGAGCTGCCAATGGGACTGGATTTGAAAAAGGGAGTAAGGAAGTAGGGGTGGTGGGGAGAGGCTGATGCGGCCTGAGCTAGCGCAAAGGCAGGGCTGGGTGGGCAGGGGCTTCTGAGCTGGGCCCAAAGATGCCCGACGTGAAAGCAGCTTTTACCCTCTGCACTTGCTGCGCCCTGCTCACCCCTGGGCAGGAGGGGCCAAGCTGCTGGCGGCTCAGGCCTCAGTGGGCTCTGTCCCCTTCTCTTCTCTTCCAGACCCTCCACTCTCCATCACTCACTGCAGGAAGAGCCTGGAGTCACCGTAAGTGTGTCTGACCCCAGGAGAACCATACGGTGGGATGTGGGGAGGAGGTGGGTGGTTTGCCTTGCCCAGTCCTAATTCCAAGTTTCTAAGCTGTTGACTGTTGCCTGACCCACGTGTTTAAGTTGTCCGTACTGAGAGAGGGAGTGGTAAAGTAATGGTCCAAATTATCGAGTGATCCGTTCCTCTCTAGCCTTGGAAGGTATTTCTCTAATTTGTTTCCATCCTAACAGGTATGCCTTCTTAACATGTCTTGCTCCAGTTGGTATTAAAATGAGCTTGTGTTTCTTGCACAAGCTGGGAGTGAAGCTGGAGGTGTGCTTGGGCGGGGGTGCAGACGTGGGGCGGGCCCAGTGAAGGCACAGGGAGTGTTCGTTGTTCATTGCAAAGAAGACCAGGGCACATCTAGACAATGGAGACGGCCAGAGTATCTCCTCAGCAAGAGGCGCAGCCAGTTTTCTCCAGCTTCACCTTCTTAGGAGTCAGTCGGTTGTTGGGGGAAGGATGGAAGCCCTAGGCCAGCGTGCCCCCACACTCACGGCCTCCTGGCTCTCGCTCCTTGCAGCTTGTCCTCCGGCAAGGTGAGCCCCGAGAGCATCCGGACGCTCCGGGCCCCGTCAGAGTCCTCCGACGACCAGGGCCAGCCCGCAGCCAAGAGGATGCTGAGCCCCACCCGGGAGAAGGAGCTGTCATTGTACAAGAAGACCAAGAGGGCCATCAGCAGCAAGAAGTACAGCGTGGCCAAGGCCGAGGCGGAGGCGGAGGCCACCACCCCCATCGAGCTCATCAGCAGGGGGCCTGACGGCCGCTTCGTGATGGACCCTGCGGAGATGGAGCCCTCCATGAAGAGCAGGCACATCGAGGGCTTCCCCTTCGCGGAAGAGACAGACATGTACCCAGAGTTCCGCCAGTCGGACGAGGAGAATGAGGACCCGCTGGTGCCCACCTCTGTGGCTGCCCTCAAGTCCCAGCTGACCCCTCTGTCGTCCAGCCAGGAGTCCTACCTGCCACCACCAGCATACAGCCCCCGGTTCCAGCCCCGTGGGCTGGAGGGTCCCGGCGGCCTGGAGGGTCGGCTGCAGGCCACGGGCCAGGCCAGGCCGCCTGCCCCCCGGCCCTTCCACCACGGCCAGTATTATGGGTACCTCAGCAGCAGCAGCCCTGGGGAGGTCGAGCCACCCCCCTTCTACGTGCCAGAAGTGGGCAGCCCCCTGAGCTCTGTCCTGTCATCCCCGCCCCTGCACAGCGAGGGGCCCTTCGGCCACCCCACCATCCCTGAGGAGAACGGAGAGAATGCTTCCAACAGCACGCTGCCCTTGACTCAGACGCCTACCGGGGGGCGCTCCCCTGAGCCCTGGGGCCGGCCAGAATTCCCCTTTGGGGGGCTGGAAGCCCCAGCCATGATGTTCCCCCACCAGCTGCACCCCTGTGACGTCGCCGAGAGTCTGCAGCCCAAGCCCTGCCTCCCCCGAGGACTGCCCCCCAGCTCCCTGCAGGTGCCCGCGGCTTACCCGGGCATCCTGTCCCTGGAGGCACCCAAGGGCTGGGCGGGCAAGTCGCCTGGCAGGGGCCCTGTCCCGGCGCCCCCCGCCGCCAAGTGGCAGGACAGACCTATGCAACCCCTGGCGAGCCAAGGGCAGCTAAGACATACCAGCCAAGGTATGGGCATACCCGTGTTGCCTTACCCCGAGCCGGCCGAGCCGGGGGGGCAGGGTGGCCCCAGCACATTTGGCCTGGACACCCGGTGGTATGAGCCCCGGCCCCGGCCCAGCCCTCGGCAGGCCAGGCGCGCCGAGCCTAGTTTACATCAAGTGGTGCTACAGCCTTCCCGGCTCTCACCTCTGACCCAAAGCCCCCTTAGCTCCCGCACCGGCTCCCCCGAGCTCGCTGCCCGTGCCCGGCCTCGCCCGGGCCTCCTGCAGCAGGCGGAGATGTCAGAGATCACCCTGCAGCCGCCAGCTGCGGTCAGCTTCTCCCGCAAGTCCACGCCGTCCACGGGCTCCCCCTCTCAGAGCAGCCGCAGTGGGAGCCCCAGCTACCGGCCGGCCATGGGCTTCACCACTCTGGCCACAGGTTACCCCTCCCCTCCGCCGGGCCCCGCGCCTGCCGTGCCTGGGGACAACTTGGATGTGTTTGGACAGACGCCCTCCCCTCGAAGGATGGGGGAAGAACTGCTCCGACCGGAGCCCCCGCCACCCACTTTACCTACTTCAGGGTGAGTGTGAGCAGCATCTCCTGCCACCGCACCTGATCAGCCTCCCTCCCCACATGCCGCCCCGCCCACACCCGTCCATCCACCCGACGGCAGGGCTTGTTCCGACATGCTGCAGCATCCCCTTGGGAGAGGAGTTCTGGCTGCCATGGCCACGGCATTGGCAGGCTGTAGGTGTGGGTGGTGGGGCTTACCTGCCCAGGTACCCTGCCAGCAGTGTGAGGGATCTTCTCCACCCGGCCCAGCGCTCCCAGAGGCCCACATGCTCCTGGGAGCGGCTCACCGGAGGAAGGGGGCATGGTGTATCAGAGCAGGTGGCTTCCGAGGGGACGCCCAGCCCCTCTTGGCATTGAGGGCTCTCCACGTCCCCATGATCCTGGCATTGGGCAGTGGTGTGTCCAGCCTCCTTTTCCTCCTGGCCCCTCCTCCTTGCTAGGTAGGACCATACCCGGAACCTGACTTCCCAGGACCACCAGGCCAGGCGCCTCCTGTTCCCAAACTCTGCCCCTTGGCAGCATTAGTGGGTGCCGGACTCCAGCCCCCTCCACGGCCTCTCCTGGAGCGGGCGTCCTGGAGGCCGGGAGAAAAGTCTCAGGCCTGTGACCGTGTGCGGGAGCCACACCCCCAACCCCCTGTGTGCCTCGCAGGAAGCTGCAGAGAGACAGACAGACAGACAAGCTCCCGCGATCAGCCTGCCTGAGAGAGCACTCTCTAAACTGTAGCAGCTGGTATTCCAGGTACCAGAGCCTGGACACCTGTCTGTGCCTCCTCTTCTCTCGTCTTTCTGCCCTGCCCTCCCCGTCCTCTCCAGTCAGTCTTTCTCTCTGCCCATCTTCCTTCCTTCACCATCGACTCTGGGTTGGCCCGACTTGCTCAGAAGAGCCTGCCACGTCTCCGTGGCCCTGGATGCCCTCCCCTCCCCCTTCTCTCTCTCTCTCTCTCTTTCTCTCTGGCTCCGTCCTTTGGTCTCTCTTCTTGATGTAGCCGCCTGTGGAGGGGAGCAGAGAGTTCCAGAGCAGGCTGGCCTGGTGGTAGGCAGGATGGGGGTGGCCGAGGAGGGAGCCCCGCGCTCTCCCCTGCCCCCGTCCCCCACCCTCTCTGGTACCTGGAAATGCAAGCTCACCTCCCACCCTTGGCCCACCGGGCCGCTGGGGAGGAGAAGGGCGCCGCGGGTGGCGGGCGCAGGAGAGCTCCAGCCAGGCCCGCCCCTGCCTGCAGACGCTGTCTGGCAGCCCCGTGTGTGCTTGTGCAGCCGCTCATCTGCTTCCTCCCATCGTGCGTCTGGGTCTCGTCTCTCTCCTCTCCTCCCTCACCCATTCTCTGGCCTCGCCTGTCGGTGCTCGCTGTGCTCCCCCCCTGCTCCCCTCTGGGTGTGCGTGGGCAGTTGCCCCCGGCCGGTGTTGATAACTGCTTTGTTTCTGATTGATCTCAGCTATCTGGGCAGTGTTGTCGAGACAAGCCTCTCCTCAGCTCAATAGGTAAGGGAGCTCCTCGGCTGGGCGGGCGGGGGCGGGCAGGCGGACGGGGCTTCGGCAGGGCCATCGCTTCCTGGACAGGGGATCCGAGCCATGTCCCCTCACCGCCCCTGGGGTGGCAGTGCCGCTCCTCGATCCTCACGGCTTCTGGGTTCCCCACATCATGCCGCTCCGGCTGCCTCACCCGGCCACGCGCGCTCGGGCGCCCGCCTCGCTGCAGCTTCTGGCCACCCCCGTGTCCAGCGCCCCCAGAGCCTCTGTAGGCCCCCCACTCAGACACCTCGCCAGCCCACACACCCAGGCCTCCCCGAAGCCCAGGGCCTGCATGTACCCCAAGGGGCCCAGGTGCCCGACATCGGCTTTGCGTCCCTGCACCCTTGGGGCCTGCTGTGGGGCCACTGGTGTCCGGGAACAGCCCCGCCCTGTTTTCCCAGCAGTCTCAGGCATAGTGTCCCCTCCTTCCTCCTCGACCCCCTGGCAAGAGAAGAAAAGCTCTTCTGGGGTGGTGCCTCCCTCACTGCCTTAGGCGCTTCACGACATTAGGGCCTCTCCAGGAGCACAGCGTTGACGTGTGGCCCACATCTTCCCTCAAGAGCGGGTCTTCCTCAGGGTCGGGCCACCTAAAGTCCTACCAGGGCAAGAGCAGGAAGTGTCACCACTTCCCTGTGCGCCTGGCAATTCGCAGCTTGTTCTTGGTTGTCACAGGACTGAAATGTGACCTCACCCTTGGGTCCAAATTGCTTTTAAGATCCCTGTAGTAGCTGTGCCGACTTCCTTGGGTCATGCTGTAGGGAAGGGATTTCGGGAGGACCTTCCCAGGGGGAGAGGGCAGGTGTCCCAGGGGCAGAAGGGTGTTGCCCTGGCAAGAGAAGAAAACCCCTGAGGATGAGCACTGCGTCCCTCCCTCTGCCCCACAAGGGCTGACCCTCCTCTAGCAGCCTTCCAGGTAGAAGCTAAAGAAGCCTGGGCATTTTAGGGACTGTCAAGTCTCTTAAAGAGGGTTAGGGCCACCTGAGGCTCACTATCTCTCACAGTAACCTGGAAGGTGCTTGTTTTTGCTGTAGCCTCCATTGCCCGTGCCCCTGGGAGCATGCCCATGCAGGCAGTGGGCACCTGAGGGCAGAGAGTGAGCCTCCCGCCTGGCGCTCTTGGCTTTCCCAGGCAAAAAGTAGCTACATCCCTTCTACCTAGAGATGTCCAGGGAGGCTGATCCCCCTAATGCAGGACTGTAAATCTCCTGCAGTCATAGGAGTGGCCCCCATGAAGAAGACTGCCTTGGCTTGTCTTTATGATCTGCAGCTATGAAATTAGCAGCAGCCCAGAGGTCCCAGAATTGAGGGGAGGCTGCCAGGCTCCCACTCTGCAGCCAGGGGAGGGAGCGAGCTTTCATGAGCTCACCTGCTCCGGGGTGCCCTCCACCTCCCCCATTCTCCCTCCCTGTGCCCTGGAGGTGTGAACGCTCTAGACCAGGACTTACCCAGCTTCTAGAAGCTTCCTGGACTCCATTCTCTTTTGTTACTTCCTCTCTCCCTCAACCGACTCTGTTGGCCCCCTCTCTCCCCAGGGCCCCCACTGGGCCAGACCTGAGAGAGCCCAGCTAGCCTGTCCCTGCTGTGGCAAACCCAGAAACCAGGGGCAGCGATGATGGACCATTGTTCCTCTCCCGGGCCTGGCCGCACCCCAGCCTAGGAGAAGGAAATCCTCCTGCCTCCTTCAGGTCAGCCCTTCCTGGTGCCGGCAGCAGGAGCCCTCACTCTGCCGCTTGCTGAGAGCCTCCCGGGGTGCAGTAGCTGCTGGGCCGTGGGCGCTGCAGGCTCCTCCGTAGACGCTGTCTTCATGCTGCGCCTTGCATGTGTCCCCCTTGGTCTTGCTTGGAGAAGTTGTGACACCTCTTGTCTACGTGCGTTCGCTGTTTCTTTTCCCTTCAGTTTCTTTCCTGTTTCTTCTGCCCACGCCTGTAGTTGTTTCCCTGCCTCTCTGCTTTTCTCTCTCCGTTTTTCTCCTCTTCCTATCTGAACGTGGGGAGTGGGCCTGTCCCGTTTGTGGACTGCGGGGCAGCCGTGCCAATCCTTAGCCCCCCCGTGTGGTGCTAGTAGTGCCCTGTCCCCACATGTCCTTCTAATCCCCTTCCCTGTTGAGACCTGCAGTGACCTCGGCGAGGCCTCAGTCCAGGAGCGTGGGTGTGGCCAGGGAGCTGTAGGAAGGAGCCCCACTTGGGAAACAAGCCCCTGCCAGTTCCCAGGCAGAGCACGGGGCCCACTGTCGAGGTCCCACCTCGCAGTTAGGCTGGGTGGGTGCAGGCCTGCAGGCCCCTGGCTCTCCACGTGGACGTGGAGGATGGAGCCACCTTTTCCCTGGCTGGGGCTTGTACACGAGTGGACTTCCTCTGCCTCCTGTCTGCAAAATGCACGATCAGGCGAGTGGAGTTTGCTCTCAGGCAGTTAGAAGAGGAGGAAAATGCTGTCTAAGCCACTGCTTGACCTGTTGACTGAGGGAGGATGAAACTGGGCATTAATGGTCAGCTCCCCAGGCATGAAGGGCAGGAAATGTCCAGATGGGTTTTACTTTCCCGTCCTGAGGTTTGCCTGAACCTGACTGCATCTTTCCTCAGCTCCTCTGGGTAAGCAGAGAGCGAGGCAATTAAGACCACTTGGGCTACATGGGCATGATTTAGGTTTTGTATGGATTTTTTGAAAAGAGAGAAAGAAAAAAAGGGAGCAGTAAACTAAATTCCAGGCAATTTTTTCTAGTTCTGAACTGCAAGAAATACCACCGCGCCTAGGCTTTGAGGCCTTCCTCTTTCAGTAATACCCTGACTTCCTGGGAGAAGGAAAGCCCCAGATTTTGTACATTTCCTGTATGTTTAGGAATTTTGGCCAGAATTTTGGCCAACTGGAAAGAGAACTGTGACCTCAACTTCTTGGAAAGCCCAGGGTTGGAATCTGTTGTATAAGGGTAAGCTACAGGTCAAAATCAGGTTTATGCAACAGCTTGGTTCTAGGATAGGATGGAGTTGCTTAACTCAAGCTTCCCATTGCGGCATCAGGACCAAAAGCTGCATTACTGGAAGGGTCCTGGGTGGACATCGACAGTGGACATGGTCAGCCTTTCTAGTAAGGGGAAGCAGTTTGATTCCAAGAAGCCTTACGTGCTGTTGTAGTCTGTTGGATCACATTTCATGTCTGTCCTGCCAGACACTTGCTTTTATTTTTTCCTCCTGCCTTGGGTGAGTGTCTTGGTGTTTCCAGGCGGCTTTTTCTATCCTGTGGCTATGTTTGAGCCCTGAGCCAAGTGTCGAAACAGGTGGGCAGCAGGTGTCCTGGAAGGGCTGTAGCTTGGCTGTTTCTCAAGGGAAAATTGGCTTCTCCTTCTCAATGGATCATTACTGTTTGGGAATTTTTGTCTGAAGATATAACTTCTGCCAGATTTTCCCTACCCCTGGTCTGTCTTACCCTGGCTCTACAGATACTGAAGCAGAGAACAGGAGTGACTAGCTGCTAGTGCACTGCAGGGCAGATTTATTTCTCAGGTGTGGTGTGGATGCAGTGTTTTTCTTCTATACAGCTTCTATAGCTATGTTAATAAACATAGCTATAGAAAGAAGTTTGAAGACCAGTTTAGCCAAAAAGCTTGGTTCTCTCGCGTGATAACTGGATTACTGGACAAGTTGCTTAACCTCTCTAGACTTCAGTTTCTTCATCTGAAAATGGGGCTCAGTGTAGTAGTTACCTTTTAGGGTTGCTACAAAGATTAAAGGCAGTTCTTGTACAGAACATAGGACAGTGCCTGACATGGTAAGTGGTAAATCAGTGCTAGATGATAAAAGTGAAAGAGTGGCAAGATGTTGATTCTAACAACCATATCACTCTGGCAGCTTCACCTGGCTTGAAGACCCCACAGGGGTCCCCGTCCCAGTTTCTCTCATGCCCTAGTAGGCTGGGGCGAGGTTGGAGGCACTGGTCGTGCTTGCCGTGTGCTCGCCCAGGCCATGTGTTGCTCACCTTGTGCAGTCTTTCTGAAGAGGCTGGCCAGGACGAGAAGACAGAGGTCAACGGAATGGGTGGGTTCATGTCTTTGATTTTCCTTTTAGGCAGCATGAAGAAGCCTTAGTCAAGGAGGGGGTGAAGACACTCCACCAGCATTGGCAAGGCACACTCCCTCCTGCCCTAGGCCTCTCACCCTTTGTCTGCTTTCACCGTTCCCTGCCAGCTGCTGCTGGTGGTGCAGGGTCTCTGTGGGTAGCCGGCAGGGTTTGTAAAGGAAGGAATGTGGCATTGACGTATTAGGTCTTTGGGGGAGACTTCTGACGGTGAGTCGGACTACTTTTCCATGGGAAGTGTATGCCTGTGTGAGCTGCTTAGCTCTGCTGGCAGGGGCTATGGGAAATGAAGACATTGTCTCTGACCTGAACTTTGGGGGAGTTTCTTGATACTTTATGGACTAAAGGACTATAGAATGATAACATCCCTCAAAGATGATGGAGGTCACTTCATTGGCAATTAATGAAATAATCCCCAGAGATGAGAGAGGCTTATCTACAATTAGCCTGTAAATTTCCTCTTTCCTCCTCCCTGCAAAGATATTTGATGTTGGGGTGGTGGGCTGCAGTTTTCTCATCCCTCTAACATTTTTTTTCACCTCAGACAGCCTGCCTGCAGACCTCTGGGGACTTCTTTTGCCCTTACAGTGTTGTCCGTCCTACTTCTTTTAATCAGGATTTACCAAAAACCAATTGCACTGGAGATGGGGGAGGGAGATATGAAGGTTGAGGTGAGGAAGAGTGTGAGTCACATCCATACGTCATGGCCCTAGAGCATCCCTGCTTCCCTGATCACGCGCTAATACCAGCGCGGTGGGAGACAGAGTGACTCGTCTCTCTCTTTCCCCCTTTGTTCCCCAGGCACCCAGCTGGGCTAACTTTGAGAAGAAGTGGCATTGATAATGCGTTTTCTAGGTTTTCTTCCTTTATGACTCTTGAAAAATTCTCTCCAGTATACAGCGTCACAGACGGCCCTCTCCCCAGTCCTCTTCAGACCCTTTGCTACCTGGGCTGCTGCTGGGGCTTCAGGTGAATTGGCGACCACGTCCTAACCATGTGGGCAACCCACCACGCAAATGACAAAATCCATTTCACAATCACAGTGGAGAAAGAGAGACCTGATATGTGTTCTCCTCTCCCAACCACCTCCGTTTCTCTGTGGGATCTTAAAAGGCAGAGATCCATGACACTTATCACGGATGGCAAGGGCCCTGTGAGGCTGCCAGCCCGGGTGCTCTGTCGTAATCTCCTGCCACCCTCTTCTGTTCTCTTACGTGGCTGGAGGCTCTGAGCCTCGTCTGCAGGTCAAGGAGACAGCCCTGCTGAAACTGTGGTAAATGACAAGTGTTTGTTGCCATCAGCTGGTGAGGTTCTGCCTGAGTCTTGCAGCTGGAGGGGACGAGCCTGGTGAAGCCGGGTTTTGTGTCATGCATCCCCCCAGGTGCTGGCTTTCTCATTCAGCCCTTCCCGTCCCTGCAGATGGGAGGCACTTGGTGGGGAGGGGTGTTGCTCGCCTCCTGCTCTAATTTGCCCTTTTACTTTTCATTCAAAGGTCTTGATCGTGATGATTTCTAGCAACTTCAGACATTGAACCTGCTTCTTCTCTGTCACTGACGCATCCCAGCTCGAGTTGCATGGGACAGGGCTTATTATTAAAGTCTCTCTCTCCCTTTCCTAGGGTCTTCTGGTTGCTCTGTGAGTTCGGTTCCATCTGAGGTAGTTCATGCTGCTGGAGTTTTCTACAGGGTTTTTTCCTTCCAGGGGCCATAGAAAAGCAGGTGTCAGGGAGCCGTCGTGGACACCTTGGGCTCCGTGGAACCGGACCCTTTCCTCCTGTGGGTCAGCCATCAGCCTTTCTTCCAGCCCCTCTTCAAAAGCTCCCTCATCTGGGAGCTGACCTGTCCTCTCTAATTGTCCCTTCCAGAACACTTCCACCTGCACCCGGGAATGCTGCTGCACCTGAGAGGCTGGAGGCTCTGAAATACCAACGGATAAAGAAGCCCAAAAAGTCATCCAAGGGCTCTTCGAAGTCAAAGAAACGATCCGGTAAATGGTGGGAAGCCTGTTCCTCTTTCCACCGTGCCTTGCCACATGAGAAGTGCTGGGCTCAGGCCCCAGCCTTGGGTTTTCTCTTGAGTTGAATCCCCCAGCTTCTCTTGTTCTTTATTTCTTTTTTAACACCAGTTTTCAAGTAATACACAAATGCAACTTTCATGTAAAAAACAAGAAAGATAAGGCTAAAATCTCTGATTGCCTCCCAAGTCATTTCCGCCCACCTAGGGAACCACGTGCCTTCAGGACCTCTTCTGTGCATACAGCTTTAGAAAACGTATCATATCGTTTCAATGTGTTTTTAAACAACATAAATACATATGTGTTTTTTTCACTGGGTGTAGTATACCTTCAAATATTTCCAGCTCTTTAAAAATTTCTCCTTCGTGATTTCAGGCCTTCTAGTTGAACAGGGGCATGGTGAAGCCCTGCCCAGTGCTCAGGGTACGTGGTGGCACGGGCCCAGCCTTTGCGAGTCAGCCACGCTTGTCTCAGTGAGAGAGAGTAAAGCCGCGGTGTCCCGTGGAAAGGGCACTGCTACTGTGATAGGCCTGATGTTTATCCAGCAGGGACAGGTAGCTTCTGAGACGGTGCAGAAATAATCCAGCCCTCTTTTAGACTTTAGAAAATTCCTTAATATTTATCAGAGACTCTCGTTTCACCAGTGGTTTTGGGAATGTTGTGGCAGGCTGTCAAGGAAGAATGTGGGACCGTGTCTTTGCAGGTCTTTGATAACTACTGGAGAGCATCTGTCTTACAGATAGGGTTATACAGAAGTGGAGCCCCTTGAATCTTTGGAAGGTGGTGATGACTTATTGATCACTTAGCCTTTGGGTGGTCTTAATAGCCTATCCATTTACAGATGGGAATGCTGAGGCAGAGAAAAAGGAAATGGGTTTTTTAGGGCTTGAGTCACAAATTGGAGTCCAAAGCTAAATTTTCAACCCATTTAAGCCTATTTCAGTTTAAGACCTCCCCCCCCACACACATATGTGCATATACATATATAATTTATATATTTATTTATTGCAAAATTCTCATCAGATGCCTATATTCTCTCTTGTTCTAATGGCACTGGTCCTGTTACCTGTTCTATGTTGACAACTCTCAAATGTCTGTCTTTAGCCCAGATCTCTTCCATGAGGTCAAGTCTCGTATTTCCAGTTGCCCGCTGCACATGTACGTGGGCGTTTTATCAGCCTTTAAGATGTCTAAAATAGGGTTATCGATTATCCTCCCTGAACCTGCTTCTCCTCAGCTCTTGCCTTCACGACTTCCATCCAGTCTACTCGGTAAGGTCTGCAGAGTCAGCGCTCCAACATAGCCCGAGTCCGGGCCCTTTCTGCTGTTCCCACAGCTCCCCCTGCACTCTGACCGCTCTCCTCTCCCACCTGGCTGCCTCAGCAAGCCGCAGGGGCCCCGCTGCCCTGAGCTTGCACCCCGCAGAGTGTATTCCACACACAGCCATCAGAGCAAACTCCAGAACCCGTAATAGCAGCATGTGTGCCCCCCCCACTTCTGATAAAACCTCCCAGAAGCTCCCATTGCAACCAGAGCAGATTTCGAACTCCTGTGACACCCCATCCGTCTTTCCAGCCTCATCCTGCTCTGGCTGCGATGAGCTGCCTTCCATCTCGGGAACATGCCATGTTTGCTCTTAACTCAGAGCTTTCGCACGTGCCCTTCCTTCTGTTGGGAATAATTTTCCTTCAGATCGGTAGAATGCTCTTAAGTCAAGACTCAACTCATGTGCTCACTCTTCAGGGAGCATAAGTAGTACTTCAGTTGTCTGCTATCACACCTTATCTTTCTTTGTAGCACTTTCAGTATCTGCAAATTTTCCTTCTGTATTTTTTACGTCTTGACAGTTTGTGTCTTCCTCCCCACCCCTACACTAAAGTATAATCTTCTAGAAAGTAAAGGCTTTCCAGCTATATCCCCAGAAAAGCCATGAAGCAGAGGAGTGGCCCTGGCAGTCCAGGGAGCATCCAGGCCTGACTGTTGCATATGATTAAAATCTTGAGTGAAGTCTGTCCTTACTTGGAGTGGGTGAGAAAAATGTATTGAGTCCTGATCTGTTCTTAGAAGCTCTGATCCCCAGTACCTGGGATGATGCCTGACACCTGGGAGGCACTAAAAAGAAATATGTGTAGATTGATTGACTAGATCTATGAATTGACAGAAAGAAAAATCATATCCATCCAACTTTTTTTTTTTTTTGAGACAGAGTCTCACTCTGTTGCCTGGACTCAAGTGCCATGGTGTCAGCCTAGCTCACAGCAACCTCAAACTCCTGGGCTCAAGCAATCCTTCTGCCTCAGCTTCCCGAGTAGCTGGGACTACAGGCATGCGCCACCATGCCGGGCTAATTTTTTCTATATATTTTTAGTTGGCCAATTAATTTCTTTCTATTTTTAGTAGAGATGGGGGTCTCACTCTTGCTCAGGCTGGTTTTGAACTCCTGACCTTAAGCGATCTGCCTGCCTCAGCCTCCCAGAGTGCTAGGATTACAGGCATGAGCTACCACGCCTGGCCCTCCTCCAACTTTGACTTTCATTCTCATGAGGCGAGCAGGGCTGGGTGGTTTGTTGCCTTAGTGGTGAAGAAGGTGGTTTCTCTGCAGCAATGTGGTCCTGCCTGCCTACACTCAGGTGGTTCCTTTGTTTTAATGTTGGAAACCCAGAATGTGTCCTGGCAGATGGAAGAGGTGAATGTGTAAGGCTGCATGCTTCCTTTTCACCCACTTCTTCTCTTTTCTTTGCATACCTGTGTCCGTCTCCCTAGACGGTTCTGCCTCCCAGGCTCAGCAGCTTCCTAGCTCTCAGGTTCTGTGGCCCGATGAAGCTGTCTGCCTCCGAAAGAAGAAGAGACACTCTCGTCCCGACCCCTTTGCCCGGCTCTCAGACTTGTGTCACCGCCAGCTTCCGGAAGACCAGACAGCAATTCTCAACAGCGTGGACCACGACGACCCTGGCCATGCCACTCTGCTGTGACTTGGCCTCACTCTAAGTGTCCCCAGGGTGAGGTGATGGGCTCAGGGGACAGGGAGGGACATTGCAAGGGACGTGTCCTCCTCTGCCCACTAGGGGGTGGCCCAGACCTCTGTCCCGTGTGCCCTTACTCCTGCTGGAGTGGGGGTCTCCCTCCAGATCCAGGCCAGCCGGCCGTGCCTCCAGGACAGAGGGCTGGGGCAGACCTTCCACCTGTGGGTCGACATCAGGAAGTGAATTGGGGACAGGGAGACATTTGTCTCCTCCCTTCCCCCCCTGCTTCA
Source organism: Mirza zaza (assembly GCA_008750895.1). Lineage (NCBI taxonomy): Eukaryota > Metazoa > Chordata > Mammalia > Primates > Cheirogaleidae > Mirza > Mirza zaza. The sequence continues at coordinate 75,435 of VSMD01082567.1, forward strand.
CTAGATTGATTTTTTTCTTACTTCTTCCAATGTCTTTGAAAGCGAAGAAGAGGAAAGCAATGGTTTTTCCTGCTCTCTGCTTCTGTCTCAGTTTTCCAAGTCCTGGAAGAGGGCTGGACTTCCTTCCCGTCTTCCAGACCCTGCGTATATATAGATATAGATACAAATGCATATGTATGTAGTATGTGGGCTTCTCTATGTGTATATATATGTACATTGAAGCGAAGTGCTGTTGCTCTCTGTGGTCAGTGCAGGCAGGAGGAGGAGGGCAGCGGCCTGCGTGGGTTTGTGAGCAAAGATGTCTGGAGCTGGCTGTGTGCCTGGCGTCTGTCTCGGGGGACTCTTCCTCCTGGAGCAGGACTCATGCTTCTCCACTGAATGCACCATTTGTCTCCTACCTTCTCCCAGCCAGAGCAGAAGTGGGGCCTTGCCGTGATTACTGGCTGCCAGCTTTGGGACTTCAGCAATGAGTTACTACAGAACTAACACAAGCCTTCATTTCTTGGCTCCTGGGTGAAGAAAGGGCGGCCAGGCACCCTGACTGGCGTCTTTCTTCCTTCCAGCTGGGCTCATGCTACAGAAGTAGCAGCTGCCTAGCCGTGGGGCCAGAGGCGACCCCTGGTGCACAGACTTGAGCTCATCTTTCAGCCCCTTTGGTCCAGCCAGGCCAGGGGCCCCGTGGCCAAAGCTTCTCCCACCCTGGAGCCGCCCGTGCTGAGCGCCAGGCTGCCGGGCTCTATTTATACTGTCTCTGGCGTGGCTGTCTGGAGCACGGCTCCACGGCGGCTGATCGGATCCTCCTTTCCTTTTGTGGGAGCTAATTCCCCACATTGATTAATTGCCACTTGAGAGCCGCCTGCGGCTCCTTCCTGTGCTCGCCACGTGCTGCCTGCCTCTCTTCTCTGCTGGGCTTCTCCACCCCACAGACCCCAGCCCCAGCAGGACGGGATCAGATGGAGCTAGGGAGCCTCAGGTTTCTGTGTTCTGGGGCACTCTGGGTCCCCGCGCTCTCCCCCAGCTCCGTTACGTGGAGCCGGCTGAGGCATACGAATGCAGGCAGAAGAGTGGTGAGTGGGGTCTGGGCACTGACATTTACTCTGCCAAAGTCCTGTCCTAGTTCAAACTATTAGCATCCAGAAGCTTCTGTGAGGCCATCTTCCTCCTGAGATGCATTTCTCTCTTCCAGTAAGATAATGGTGCTGCCCAGGAACTGGGCAGAAGGCCCTGAGGGTGGGGTGGAGGGTGGATCTGCCATCTCCCCCGCTTTGTGCAGGGCTCCACTTTGGCTTGGACCAAGTAAAGGTAGCTGCCAGGCTCCTGGAAGTGTTTCCTTCTTGGTGCTGCTGTCTTGGTGGGCGTGGGGGCACCCCCACCCCATTTACCTGCTTGGACCTTAGCCGTGTCTGAGCGCTAGAAGGCTTCCGGGGTCTCACTGCTACTGCCAGAGGCTCGGCCCAATGACTGGGACAGGGTGGGTCCTCGGAGGGCTCTGAAGCTGGTCTTTCCTCGTCCCCTCCATCGGGGGTGGATTTCTCTGCCAGACAGGCCCTGGTGCTTCCTTCCTCTTACCTGGTGAGCTGGGGACCAGCTCTGCCCTGAGGTCCACCGTGAGTCACACCACCACAGTTCACTTCCGAATGCGTCTGAAGGTGTCTCGGTGAGAGGTACGTGGGGCAGAGTTTCTGCCCCTGTGGCGCTGGACTGCACCCTCGGGGGGACCCTGGGCCTGCCGGCTGATGCACTTCTCTGGGTGTGAGGACCTGCTTGCCTGCTGGGCAGCAGCTCTGGCAGAGTGGAAGAGGCGATGTTGGTGCCTGTTCTTTCTGCCCTGTGCCTCCACACGCTGCTCGCTCCAACACTGTCCTGGGGGTGCTGGGAGCAGGCTTAGCTGAATCCCAGAGTGGGATGGGGACCCGTCACCAGTCTGTGCCCTGGTGGCATTGAGTCCTTCACCGGGGCAGAGCTCAGGGTGGTTGGCCCGGGTGCTGGGACGGACTGGGAGCGGGGGACGTCAGGCTGTCGGACTTTGGGATGAATTCAGCCAACTTCTTTGAGCACTGTCCTGGAATTCCAGCCTGAGGTTAGAAAAGAGGAGGAGGGGTGGGAGGCTTTGCTCCTTTAGGGTGTCACAGGCCCAGAGCCTAACTTTGTTTGCTGAAATGCTCGGACACTGGGTTCCAGGGGCCCCAGTGCTAATAGAGGTGCTGACTCCCCTTTCTCCACCTCCCCAGCGGCGCCCTTTACCTCAGCACATCAGACCAGACGGTGGGAGCTGTGCTTTTTGTTGACATTGGGTGGCAGCTGCCCTGTGGTGTCCCCAGGCCAGGGCAAGGACACCAGGTCTAGCTTCTCTCAGTGGCCTAGGACTCATTCTTCTCCCAAGAACGCTTCCTTCTTGTGACAGTATCCTTGGAGGCCGACAGACTTCCTGCACCCCTGGAGACATTCCATCCTCCTGGCGGAAATTGGCAGAACACAAGCCCCTCCCTCCATGGGATGGCGGTAGCCATGTCGCAGGCACACGCGTGGGTGCTGGGTGTGAGCACATGTGTGATAGCGTTGTCATGAACGTGTGCATGAAGGGTGTGTAGCTATTTCTAGGGACCAATGTCCTTCAAGGGTATTCTGCCCTTGAACAATAGCAGTGACCACGATCCAGCCTCTTAGGACTTTGGTGCTCTACCCTGTGGGAGATCCCAAGTCTTCCAGACGTCCCTTTCCATGGTCAGGTGGTCTTGTGGTAGAAGTGACTCAGATGAAAACCTTTTCCTGTGTCTCAGACTTGCGCTGCCTCTTCCGTCTGTGCCATGGCTGGAAACTGGCTGTTTCAGGGTTACGTGACCCACAGACCAGGAAGCGGGTCGGTCTCCAGGGGCCCGAATGACTGTACACGTGTAGGGAGAGAAGATGAGCCACAGGGGGAGCAGGTGAACCCCGTTTCCTGATTTGCTGGTTGGAGCCAGGGCTCCGTGGGTGAGAGGGGACTCGTGCGGGGCTGCCTGTGGCCTGGGCTGCGTCTGGTGGTGGCTGTGCCTGTTGCCAGCTTTCCTCAAGGGACTGGGGGCAGGAGAGGCCTTCTGAGGTTCTACTTTCTCAACAGGAGGGATGCCTTCTTCCCAGTGGGCTGACAGGGTCTGCACCCCCCTTGGAGGGGCCCTGCCCCTGACCATGCTCTCAGGGAAGGCTCGAGAGGGTTGGGTTGGGCCGAATACTTACTAATCTTTTTCCATGCCCTCCGTCTTTATTTTTGATTTGTGATCTAAAATATTTGGGGTTGGACTGATTTCAGTTGTTTATTCCTCTGTCCTCTACATGCAGAGGAGACTGGGTAAGGTTCAGATGTTGAATTTCCTGACTTTTTTTTTTTTGGTTGGGGGGAGGGCAAGGTTGGCGAAACAGTAGCTTCAGAGGACGGATTTCAGGGAGCGTCGGGACGTCTTTGCCTGCCGGATCTGCATCCGGGGCTGAAGACTATGTGGCTGGAATCTGTTCCTTCCAAGTCTGTTAGCAAAATCCTTTTGGGGTTTCAGGGGTGGGCTGGGGAAAGAATTGTACATAAAGTACATTTTATTAATATGTAGAGAAACCTAGGAAAAGACAAGCTAATGGTTAATCTTGGGCTTGCTTTGCTTGCATGTAAAGGAGCTTCTTGGTGGGGGCACTGCAGAGATTATTGGGGAGCAGTAGGAAGTGGTGAGAAGGTCAAGGCGGGCGGGAACACAGGAGACCCCCGTGAGAACACCCCGTGACTTTCTGTGGGAACTGTGCACGTTCCCACAGGGCTTCTCTGCCCAGCGCTGCCTTTGGGTCCTCTCCCAGCACAGCGGGAGCAGGCTCCGGCACGGCGGCGCCTGCAGCCCTGTGTGCAGCGTTTGTTTTTTTGGGGAGGGGGCCCAGGAGGTGTCTTAATAGCCAGGTTTAGATCAGATGGGGTAATGGGTGGGACAGGGGGTTTCAGGAAGGGGAGTTAGAGAGTGGGAGCGTGGAGGGGAGGCCTGTGTGCTTTGCCAGGTGTCTGTGAGTTCCAGTAAAGGGGCGTACAGTCGGTCAGCTGTGGATTAGGAGTGGGGCCTGGGGTAGGATGGTGAGACCATGCCAGGGAACACCAAGCCTCACCGTGCACTCTCTTTGGGGCATGCGATAGCTTAGTTACCCCGAAGGGTGACTGCCTGGTGGGGCCGGCTGGGGCATGGTGGCCGTGCCGGGCATGTGGGGGACGTGTGTGGCAGGAGGCCTCTGGTTGAGAACAGACTGTGGGGGGGGGGGGGCCTGGCATACGGCCCAGACTAGACTGCATCTTGGAAGAGGTCTTGCTTCTTAGCCAGACTTCCTTGCTTCTTCTCGAATCAGCCTCAAACACTAAGTGCCCAAACTAAACATGGACATCCTCGTAACGTGTTTCCACTTTGTCTGTTTCTGGGGGCTCCTCAGGCCCAAGGCTAGGAGACTTGTCTTGAGCTGCTCCTCCTATCACCATCTCCTCATGAGGAGGGCTCCTTCACGAGAGCTTTGTGTGTTTTCTTCAGCAGAAGTGGCAGGTGGCCCCTCTCCTCTTCCGTGCTCTGGAAATGTTTGAAAGACATTGGTGATCACGGTGGAGAGGAGGGGCAGGGGCCCGCCTTCCTTTCTCACCCTTTCTGCCTGCTGTATACAGGCTCCCTTCGGGCCCTGAAGCTACACAGTGGCTTCGTACCTAGAGGATTTGCCTTACTTTCTCTGCTTTTGATAGGCCGAACTCACCGGTCTGTGGCTGAGGTAGGAAGGTGAAAGTTTTGCCCTGAGATCAGAGGCCACCCATTCTTCTGCACTCCTTAATGTCTCCAACTCTGCTGCTTTTTGGATCAAGAGGCAGAATTAAAAATCTCTTCTTTAGAAGAAGTCAATAAACCAAGGATCAAAGCCCAGTTTGGACTTCAGCACTCTTACCAACTTGACACTTGGGTTGGGGTATCTGTTACCACCCCTCCCTTTGACTGCCAGTGAACTACACTGGTCCGGAGCCTTATTTCTGGGCCCTTATCTATACTATACAAAACAGTCTTTCAGGAGCAAATATGATATCCTCACCAAATATCTTGTGTGTTGGGTTGCTAAGAGGGTAGAAGTTTTTTCATGACCTCATTTTAAGCTGATGGAAAAACTCTCAATAGATTGAATCAGGTCCAAAGACACCCTCACACTCCAAAGGCCTCTGTGTAGCAGAAGGAAAAATTAAGCATTAGTGCAAAGGTTATTAATGGCTGGCTGCACCTTAGAGAAGGAAGAATCAGGGAATCACTGTTGCTAAATACTTCGGTAGAACAGCAAGCAGTCACTGAAGTTGTGGGTGTTCTCTTCTGTGGTGGGTCAGTAGTAGGACTTAGGGTTTCTGAAGGGAGCTGGTGACATCGCCGTCAGCTTTGACTGCTGCCTGGGAGATTGGAGAGTTCCAGTAAAGTGGGACAAATCTGCAGCTCCCGTCTCTGGTCTCTAGGCTGTCTACCTTTCCGGTCACACTGGATGGGGACACAAATCGCTGTCTGGGCCCATTTTCTTTTGTATCTTGAAGAAATGTTCTCCACCTATCCCATCTCGCCCAGGCACCAGATTTCCCAGATTTATTTTGGGAACTGGGGTGAATGCTCCCTTACACCCCCTTACACACCAATTAGGTTCACTTTCCTTCAGCCCCCACTTCTTTATGGCTCTAGGGATCTTGAACATGTGCATGGTCCACGACAGGGAGGCGGTTGGCGGGGAGGGAATCAGGGAGGGCATGAGGGTTGGGCTGGGGGCGGGGATTTGCATTTTCAGCCTTAGACACGCCGCGAGCATGCTTTTGGGCGACGCGTGGGGTGTTCACGTTCTAGGTAGAAGGGCGGATGCCCAGCCCCCTCACACTGGGGATGAGGGCTCAGGGACCTTTGCCGCCTGTGGCTTCAGGATCTATGGGACCTCATTTCTGGGGGAGGGATGCAAACCTCCTTGTGGTTGTCCTGCGATTCTCAGAAGGGAGATCATCAATTACTCTATCAGTGACTGTCTGTGTTGCTTCCTGACAAGGAGAGGTCTGTCCTGGGTCCACGGGGTCCTGGCCGGGTCAGAGAAATGGGATAGTCCTGCCTGTCCTGCAGGGACCAGGCTGTCTCCCGAACTCTGCCCACAGCCAGCGTCTAGTCCGCAGTTCCTTTTCCAGGTCCAGGAAGTGATGTGTGTGTCTGTGTCTGTGGTGTACATGTGTATTGTGGTGTGCTTCTGCAGTGTGTGTATTGTATGTGGTATGCGTGTGGTGTGTGGGAGTGGTACATATGGTATATGGTGTGTATGGCATCTGTATGGGTGTGTGTGTGTTTGTCATGTATGTGGTGTGTGTGTGGTGTGTGGGAGTGGTACATACGGTATATGGTGTGTATGGCATCTGTATGGGGGTGTGTGTGTTTGTGATGTATGTGGTGTGTGTGGGGTTTGTGTGTACATGGTGTGTGTGCGGTATATATGATGTGTGTGTGTGGTGTGTATGCATGGCGCGTGGGGTGTGTGCATGGTATAGATGTGTATGTTTGATGTGTGATTGCGGTGCATGGTGTGTGTGGTGTGTGTGGTGTATGATGTGTGTGGTGTGTGATGTGTGCATGTGGTGTGATCTTGTGGTAGGTGTGGAGTGTGATGTGTGTGATTGTGTGGTGTGTGTGGTGTATGATGTGTGTGGTGTGTGTGTGTGGTGTGTGCATGTGGTGTGATCATGTGGTAGATGTGGAATGTGATGTGTGTGATTGTGTGGTGTGTGATGTGTGCATGTGGTGTGATCATGTGGTAGGTGTGGAGTGTGATGTGTGTGATTGTGTGGTGTGTGTGATGTATGATGTGTTTGGTGTGTGTGTATGGTGTGTGGTGTGTGCATGTGGTGTGATCGTGTGGTAGGTGTGGAGTGTGATGTGTGGGATTGTGTGGTTATGTGGTGTATGATGTGTGTGGTGCATGTGTATGGTGTGTGGTGTGTGCATGCGGTGTGATCGTGTGGTAGGTGTGGAGTGTGATGTGTGTGATTATGTGTGATGTGTGTATGATGTGTCTGTAGTGTATGATGTATGTGTGATTGTGTGTGCATGTGCATGGTATGTGGTACATGTTGTGTATGTGGTGTATGATGTGTGTGTGTGATTGTGTGTGTGTACATGGTATGTGGTATATGTTGTGTGTGTGATGTGTGTGGTGCATGATGTGTGTGTGGTGTGTGTGACTGTGTGCGTGTGCAGTGTGCATGGTGTGTGGTGTATGATATGTATGTGTGTGGTGTGTGGTGGATATGTGTGTGATTGTGTGCATGTGCATGGTATGTGGTATATGTTGTATGTGTGATGTGTGTGGTGCATGATGTGTGTGTGGTGTGTGTGACTGTGTGCGTGTGCAGTGTGCATGGTGTGTGGTGTATGATATGTATGTGTGTGGTGTGTGGTGTATAATATGTGTGTGATTGTGTGCATGTGCATGGTATGTGGTATATGTTGTGTGTGTGGTGTGTGTGTGATGTGTGTGTGCCTGGTGTGTGTGTGATATTTGTGGTGTATGCTGTGTGTGGTGTGATTGTGTGTGCATGTGCATGGTATGTGATGTATGTTGTGTGTGTGGTGCGCGGTGTGTGATTGTGTGGCGTGCGGGCTGTGTGAGGGATTTATACAGACACACTGATTTGCCTGACTAGCGTCACCAAGCCCAGGAGACCCTCTTTTTGGTTGGCTCCTTCTTTGCTAGACAACTGCTGTTTTGGTGGGAGGGTCAAATTAGTAACACACCATCTTAAGTGTATTTTTATGGCGATGTATATAAAATTATATAAATATATATGATTTGCTCTATTTTAAGGAGAGAGGGAACTTATGGGGGCAGGGGTCGGATGCAGCGCTGGCGACTGGGCCCTTGGTGCACCTGTAGGGTGGGGGTGGGGCAAGAGCTTCAAGCCGGGCAAGGTGCGCAGGGCCCGTGCCCGCCGCACACGCGTGTAAATGTAAAGGAAACCTATACAAAGTCTATCTATCAATCTTAGCTCTATATCTCTATATCTATATGAAGTCATAGTTTGCTCTATTTTTGTACCTGTGCTTAGAGATGTTTTGAGCAGTGCCCCCTTCCCAGGTGGGCTGGGATATAGCTCATGCCTTGATGCCCCCTCCTGCCTCATCCTCGCTTTGATACACTCATTCAGAGTTGCTTTAAGTCTTTCTGATGGAAATGTGTATATACGAAAAGTCTGTAACATAAAGCAAATAATCACTTGCAGAAAGTACATGTGAGCTGAGGGTTGTGTGGAGCTAGAAGGTCTGATAGCCCCAGAGAACTGGGATGCACTTGCCTCTTGCCGCTGGGAGGAACACTGACTTGAACTGTGTGGCAGACCTGCTTAGCGGGGCGGGGCTGGCGAAAACGCTGTGGATCCTCCCACACGGCTGTGGGCCGGTGCCCAGCTCCTCAGAAGGAAGCCCGCCCAGCAGCATTAGAAGGGGGTGTCACGGTCACCTAGAGGCTTGTAATGACACCTGTCCTGAGTTGTGGCACTGTGACTCCAACAGCTCCTGGAGGGTGTGGTGGTGAGAGAGTTTGTGAGGCTGACAGCATGGGGCTCGGTCTTGGAGAAGACACACCCTGGTCATTCTTGCTGCAGATTCTGGAAACCAGTGTGAATGTGGTATCTATTATTATAATAGTATCAATATGTCATCTGTGTTTTTTTCAGTTATTTTTAACTGGGAAATAAAGTGCCATCAGATATGGGATGGTCCAATCATGGGACACCGGGAAGGGGGGGATAAGGAGTGAGAGATTAACTTTGGGCAAGACCGGGAGGATGGGTCCTAGGAGAACCTTGCTTGTGGCACCCAGCCTGGGACTTAGAAAACCGAATAATGTTTTGGCAGAGTTTGACCCAAAATGGGAGGTTCTGGCAAGCAGGCATTTACTTGTCCTGAGCAGGAAACTCTGTGCGCCATGAAGAATACCTCTCTGAGCCGACCTGAGACCTCAGGTACGCTGCAAGGCCACACGCCCAGCAGCCTCCGCACGCGTCTCCTGGGTGCTAGCTCTTCCTTCTGCCTCGCCAAGAGCTCAGAGCGATGTGCTCGAGGCTGGGGCAGGGCCAGGTGGTGCGGGCAGGGCGGGCAGACCCACGCCTGCACCCTCGCAGCTCTCACTCCTGCTCGTCACTCACGAAAAGGCAGTACTAACCCTCCTTCCCCAGCCAGAGCGGGCTGCTCTCTAAGAGCTCTTGTCTGTGGAGCTTGAGGATTAGAGGAACTCAGATGCCTCGGCCCTGGGAAGGGCTCTTTTTACATTTTGGGAGTATTGTGGGGAGAGGCTGGGGTGAAGCTTGAGTCTGACTCCTGACGCTTATGGGGCCCTGCCATTCACCTAGGCACTGTCCTTGGGTCCTCAAATTACCTGCTCAAACAAAACACTTCCCATTTTCTGAGGACACTGAAGGGAAATGGGCTCTGTCCGTGCAGTCCTGGAAGGGCTCCAATACTGTGTCCAGCTGGCAGTGTGTCCATCTTGCCGTCGACTAATCTTTCCTGCAAGTCTCCTCTGGAGGGCCAAGGAGGATACGGCCCCGTGTTCCTTGTATGATTTTGCAGGGAGCTTGAGCAAGAAGGGCAGCAGATTCTGTCCATTCCTGGCTTTGAAGCCACAAAGCCTCCACCCAGGGAGGATTTCTAGTCCTGTTCTTTTGGCTTTTAGAGCCACAATCCTCTCTCCTCTGTCAGCTCTGCCTGACTTCTGGAACACACGTGATCGGCAGGGTACACCACGTCTGCACCGTGGGCACCTCATGGGACCAGTGCTCCCACAATGGCCAGGGATCCCCCAGTGCTTGGCTGTCATTCCACAGTGAGCCAAAGGCTTGGTCCTTAGAAACTGCAGCAGCATCACGGGACAGGAGATCGGAGAGCCACTGCCTGCACGGTGCCATTCCATTCCTCAATCTGCAGACGGACTCTGTGTTTTCGGAGGAAAAGGGAAAGTGGGAACATATTCCCTGCCTGGAAATTTGAGCGCTTAGAGAGGATGTGGCACTGCCCTGTGTCCTCTCTGTGATGCAGCCCTCAGCAAGAGGGGGAAGGGTGGCTGCTGAGGGGAAAGGACAGACAGCCCCGCAGCAATCTCCAGTGTCCCCGAAGAGCCAGCCTTCCACAATCCAGTGGAGCAAATGGGATTGAGATCTGAGAGTGTATGGAGTCAGCAAGAGACCTGTGAGCCCCTCAGTTAGCGGGGCGGTGGATGAGGCCCACAGCCACTGCCAGGAACCTGAGCTGTTCCGTCTGCTTCTCGCATACTCCTTGGTCCCCGTAGAGTAGAAAGGACATTGAATTTTGGTGCTTTTCCCTTTCAGTAGGAGGTGGGGGAATCTGTAGGGTTGTTTCCATTTTGCTACCCTGTCTGCTGTGTATTACAAGAGTTTGGAGTAGACAGAGCTGCTGGGAATTGCTCTTCCCCGTCGGCATCCGCCGATAGCTTGGGAAGAGGGATCTGTCCATTCCCCCAGGAGTTCTGCTGCGGACGTTCATGGTAACCACTCTGGGCAGTATGAAAGTGGGAGATGGGGGACGGGAGAGCCCACCCAGCACACTTCCCTGTGGGTAAGGGATTGGCACGGCACTGGAGTGTGGGGTCTCTCCTATGCTCAGTAAACTAGTGCAGAGTCTGGGGACAGGGAGGGGTGCTCACAGAAGGATCGTGATGCTGGAATTTTGGGTGGGAGGTGTAGAGGGGAATGGCTGCTTAGGGGAGAACAGCAGTTTGACACCTCATTTACTGAGTCATATGCATCATGTCAGAAAGTCTCGAAGTCCTGTTCAGATTTAATTTCCTGACTGCCATTCGTGGGGCGGCGACAGAGGGCCTGGGTGGGTGTGCTTCACCAGCTGCCCTTCTCCGCAGCCCCTGGGTCAAGGGACCACATCTGCTTCATGTCAGTGACTCTTGCCCCTTTGTCTTCAACTGTTTCTCTTCCACCAGGAGGGGCTTTTATCATCCTGGATAGAATCCTTCCGTCGCACACCTGGAGGCAAGTTTTCTATGACATTTTTGCCCTGTTTCACCTGGTGGTCTGCAGACACGCAGGGGGAGGGGCGAGTAGGCATGTGGGCGGGGAGGGGCTCCTGTGCTACCTCCCTCAGATCCCCAAAACTCCGTACCTCTAGACGCCTGGTGGCCTCTTGCTCTAGCTCTTCTTTTCTTACAAGTCTGGATATGACCGTCAGTTTCGTCATGAGATTTCTTGCTCTCATTTCGAACTCTTCTTTCCTTCTCCCACATTCTTTGGGGCTTACTCCCGTCCATGCCAGGTCTTCTTTCGAGGGCCGTTCAAACCTCATGTCCATTTCTTGAATGTTGAGTATTACAACATAACTGCGCTAGGGTGCTTCATGGTGCTGTTCTCGAAGACGCCAGTGGACTGAATCTCTCGCTCCGCTGGTTCCTTATCTCTTGCTGTATTTTGTCTTTTATTTCATTTATTTTCCCTAGGGGTTTGGGGTGGGAGACTTAGGGGTGGCTTTTGTGTTCTCTTTCTCTCTCTCTGTCTCTCTTTTCTTTCTGTATGTGTGGACTGGTTAAAGTCAGTTATCGTGGGCAGCTGACTTTATGGCATTGATTGGCCGACTTTGGTTCAATATTAAAGATAAACCAACACATTGTACAGCTGCACACAGAACACCTTTGAGTGAAATTGAATGGCAACTAGAGGCTTACTTTTTGAACTTCAGGTATGTAACTCAAAAGTAAATAAAACACTATTTTTTCAGTAAGCTTTTTTTTTTTCTTCTAAGAGATGACTTAGAACTCAAACTACAAGAACATTAAATCGGTGCTGTACCAAAGCCTTATATGAACATGTTCTATGCTCTGTGTAACCTGTCTGTGGGGAGCTCCCTGCTCCATCACCTGTTTCTCAAAAGCCTGGGAATGCCAGCGTGTGCCAAGCCTGGGGCCGGGTCTTGGGGATCTGGGGGCCAAGGGGACCCCTGGGAGCAAAGGGTGATGGTGAGGACGGACACCATCCTGCTGCCTGAGCAGACTCTGAAAGGAAACCAGGTGTGTGTGTGTGCACGTGTGATTGTGCGCGTGTGTGAGCTTACAAGTGCATGATGCCAAAGTGCGCACTACGTGGGCCCTGAGAGGGAGAGCCAGGTCGGCTCTGGGAGTGGGGTGGTGGGAGGAAGGGGGGTGCTCTCTCTCCTGTTTCCTGTCTCCTTCCCTCCTCCGCTTCCAGCGAAGAGAGGTGTATTGGAAACAGCTACACTCTCAACCAGGTGCTTTTTTCCTCAAAATCTCTAAACTCTAAGCATTCATAAGGGCCTATCCGAGGGGCAGACACCTCCAGCCCCCAAATCACAGATTTCCAAGACTGGGAGGCACCTTTTCCTCTCCGGCCCTTGCTTGGTTTCTCGGGGAAAAGGGAACTTCCACCAGGGTCCCTGGGCCTGCCGATCCTGGGCCTGGGCCACTGGCTGTCCTGATCCACTTCTTCTCAGTCCACCGAGAACACCCCACTGGAGATGACCCCTGAGCCACGCTTGCTCTGTGGCCCTAAGCAATAATGCCTGCCCTGGCTACCAACGACAGTGATCCCTTTGGCCTTAGACTTGCCGGTTAAAAACTGAGTGATGCCCCAGCCTCAATTAGGGAGAGACTTGCAGCCTGCCGAGGGCTGTCATGCCAGGCTCCACGCGCTGGTATTGTCAGGCTTGCTAATACTAACCAACTCATCCCCAGTAACACTGCATGTTCATATCTTGAATTAAAAGTTGAAATGCGCGAACAAGTACATAAGCAAAAAGAAAGAAAGACACATCAAATGACAAGATGTGTAGCCAGTGAAGGTCCCCCTGGGAGTGTTGCAAGTTTAAATTAATTAAAGAAGATTAGTATTTAACTGCTCCTCATGTAACATTACTCTGCTTCAGAAATGTTTTGTATTTTGATATAAATAAACATTTGCTAAAAAAGTTCACTTTCTGATTTTTTTTGGTACCTAAGAAGTATTTCCTGATGTTATCTAATCTCACCTCTGGCCCTAGGTCTCCCTAATCAACCCATTTTAAACTCACGGCTCCACATAATTCTGAAAGGATTAGAGTCTTGGAGATGACGCAGCTGTTCTTCATTCACTGAGCAAAAGCGCACGAACATGGCATGCCCGTCCTGTTCACTTGGATGCGTCTGTGAACAAAACGGACAAGGCTCCTGTTCTTGGAGTGGCTTCTATTCTAGCAGTCGCAAGGCAGACAATGAGTAATTATTGCATTAAGAAAATTACGTCAAATGGAATAAAATGATAAGTGATCCGGGGACAAAAAATCTAGCAGGGTAAAGGGCAAGGGAGGTAGAGAGGGAAGACGTTGGTTGCAGTTTAAAATACAGTGTTCAGAGTGGGCCTCAGAAGGTAGTAGTGGAGCAAAGACTGTGTTTAATGCACTTAAACTACTTTTACTTGGTAGGCTTTTAACACTGCCTGAAATCTTTGCTGACTCTTCAATTATGTGATGAAGGTAATTTTTTGGTTTGACACCATCCTGGTCTGAAGGAGTCCCCAGCTAACGAGGGCTGGCCCAGGGCAAACTCTTTTATGCAAGAGTCAGTGGTGCAATGGCCCGATGGCCCCTCTGTGGTTGAATTATCTTCCCACTGGGAGGCACCAGCAGGCTTCCACGTCTCACTCCTGCCTTCCAGGGTTGATTAGGTGGGTTTGATTGCCTAGGTTGGCATAGCCTCCTTCCTTAGCCACGTGGTCTTTCCGATTTCTTGGTGTCCCTTCTTTACATTCTATCTAGGCAATGCTCTCTGGGTATCTATCAGCTCCTACTATGCTTGTTTTTAATTTTATTTGGGATTTAGGTAAAGGGAAAATATCAAGATATGATATTCCTATTTATGTCTGTTGTTCCAAGAAAACAAGCAGCCAAACACACAGACAAAAATAGGTCTATCTACAAATTTTGAAACCTCTGCCACGGTTTTAAAAGCCTGCATGTAAACTTCCCTGAAAGCTGTGGGGTGAGGACGCCAAACCAGGAGGGCCCTCAGCCCAAACACGGCTGTCCTTCGCCTCAGTTACTTGTCACAATTCCCTTTCTTCCCTAGTTGCCATTTCTTCTTCCCTCTGCCCTCCCCCTTTTCTTAGCAGGCCGTGATGAAGATCTTTTCAATATTTCTTATATTCTCTGGTCTCGATTTTCTAAAACCAGATACTTGGAGTGTTTTGCAGTCTCTTATTTACACATAAATGAATGTGACCAACAGTGCCAAAGCCACCCAGTGAAAGCCAACTCTGAGTTCCTGCATGTGAGGCTGTGTGGTGAGGTCCCCTCAGGGTGCAGCTCATTGGTCTGAATAAGCCTTTGTGCTACATTTGCAGGCTCTGGGGCAAAGCTAAGTTTAAAAAAAGTAGTATAGTGAGGAAAAACAAATTTTGGTCAGGAGAACCTTCTCTGTGTTAAAAATTGTGCTATTTAAGGGAGTTTAGCCTATTTTTAAAGCTGGGCCCAACTTATGTTGACGCAGTGCTCCATATGTTAAGAAATCCCTTCGCTTTTATTTCCCTGGGTGCTTATGGGTTAAGCAAGCCCCTGTCTCTGTTCCTCCTTCCCTCCCTTCCTCCATCCTTTCCTCTTCTCCTTGTTCCACAAACACTTAAGGCAGCAAGAAGTTGCCTAGAAAATACGAGAGGCCCCGCACTGTTTCCCTCAGGCCTCCTTTCAGACGGACACGGCACAGTCCGGGCTGCCTGTGTTCCCCACGAGGTCACATGGCCCCTCAAGTCTAGAAAGTGACACTTTGGGGCCCCACTGAGCGATGCCAGCGCTTTTATTAGTGGAAATTTGGGTAAATCACCGTGAGAAGAAAGGGTTGGTGGGAGACCACGAGACAGCAAAGTTCACAGGCCTATAAACCTCAAGACAAGGCTGGTTTCAGGGTCCAGGCTCTTTGCTCTTAGGCGCTGGGGAGAGACCCAGCTGGCCCAGGTGTGTAAGGGTCCCTCCGTGGTCACACAGGTGGTGTGGTGCGGGCCAGCCCACGTCGGGCCTGCAAACTGGCCACGGTCTCCTGTGTCCCCAGGCTCCCCTTTTGGGCCCATTCCCCTATTTCCACAGAGCCCTTTTCCTCTGAGGCCAGGGGCGTCGGACCCTTCTGTCTGCACACCCAGAGTTCAAGAAGAGTTTCAAAATGCTGTAGCTATTTTGCCAGTCGAGGCAGGCAGTCCCTTTCCTTGGGACTCTGACATTCCAGAGCATGGATTCCTCACCCTGCTTTTGAGCAGCCGTAGTTACAGTGGCTTGCTTTCTTGTTTCTCCCCCTGGGGAAGAAGTCTCTGTCCTGCTTCTGCCATTTACTACGGGATGAACTTGGGGAAATCGCTTCACCTTTTTGAAGGAGCTGCTCTGAGAGGAGAGCCAGATTCCCTCCTTCAGAAACACCGGCAGGGAAGTCGTGTCCGCAGACTCCCAAATGCCGGGCGCTGGTCCCGCTCTCTCCAGAAGCCCCTCAACAGCACCAGATGCGAGCGAGGTTCTGCGGCTAGGCCGGCAGCCCTTCTGAGGACGGAGAAGCCACTTTCTCTTTTTGCCACAACCCGGTTGCTGCAGCCTATTACTGCAGAGTGTTATTTCACTGGGCTCTGAGGGGGAAGCACGCACTTTGCACCCGCCTGAGGTGAGGAGGGACACACCTTGTCAGCCGGTGACTGGGCTCTCCCCTCTCTGTCCTCTCTGTCCCTTGCCTCTACCCTCTTCCTGCAGAGGAGCGGTAGCGTGGTCCGTTGTCAAGCTGTGTTGAAGGGGACCAGCCCTCTTGAGAATGAGGACCCTCATTCCTGTGTGTGGCAACAGGAAGTGTCCCTTAACACTGCGTCACTTGTCATTGCGTGTCTGCCTTACTGATGGAGCCTCAGTGCCTATCACAAAAGAGGGACTTAATAAATATTTATTGAAAGAATGAATCAATGGTCAGAAAAGTGCCTATTCTGTGTGACACATTTAGGCCTTGTCATGTTGCTGAGGAGCAGGGACCCCCAGGTGAAGAGCGTCCTAGGTAGAAGGCTCAGGCCAGCCTGAGGTGGAATGGGTTTGGTCTGGGGGACAGAAGAGAGACTGAGGTCTGACGGGGAGGGGAGGGGAGAGCAGCAGGAGATGAAGCTGGAGCAGCAGGCCAGGGCTTTGCAAGCCAGAAGGAGGGTTAGACTTGCTTCTTAGGGTGGTGGGAAGTCACTGGGGAGTTCTCGGGTGGGACAAGGTGTGACCTGATTGATGCTGTCAAAAGACTCCTCTGACTGCTGGTGCAGAGCGGCTTTTGGGAGGGCGAGAGCAGAAGCTGAGAGCAGGGCGAGGATGAGCGAGGCCGTCCACAGCTGAGGAAGGCGGGGTTTGCACCAGGGCAGCCCCAGCGGCAATGGGGAGAAGGCCAGTTTGGGTGTGTTTGTAGGAGAGTCGGCAGGCTTGCTGTGAGAGGTGAGGAAACAGAGGAATCAAGAATGACTTGTAGCCTGAGCAAGGACCTGAGGAACAGAGAAAGAGAGGATGGAGGGAAGAGGATGGAGGGAAGAGGATGGAGGGAAGAGGATGGAGGGAAGAGGAGGTGTGATTCAGAAATCAGAAGTCTGAAAGGATCACTAACCTTCCCATTGGAGATGCTGGGTCAGATGTCACCGGATTTGTAAGCCTGGAATCCCAGAGGGAGACCGCGGTGGAGATAGGGATTAGGGAATCATCCTGGAGAGATGTATTTAGTCCTAGGGAGAGGGGCAGATGGAGAAGAGGAGGTGCTTCCTGGCCACTGGGTGAAGGAAAGTGAGATACAGCATTGACAGGGCTGATCAGGGTGGCCTTGGTGGAGTGGTGGGGACAGAAGTCCACCTGGAGCCAGTTGAGGAGAAAGTGGAGACAGTGACCATTGACTAATCTAGGGCTGGGAGGCAGAGGGGATGTTATGATGGTGCAAAGGAATTTGCTGATCATGGAGTGGACATTTTCCAGGACATTGCTCCAGGGTTTAGGACACAGTGGGTGCTGCAGTGCTGCACGCACGGCCCCTCTATGGGGTGGGTATGCCCAACCCCTGGCCTCTCTGAATGTTGGTAGCTAATGGCTCACAGGTTCCCCATGGCTGGAGAGGTGTCCTCAAATGATATGAGCCTCTTTGCCCGAGAGGTCATATGCCCCTCCCCCAGAGTGACCTTCAGCCAATGGCTAACACAGGGATATAAAAGACCACCGCTTGCCTTAAGAGGAGGCCCCGTATGGTGCTCCCCAGGACTAGACCAAGGCTGGAATTCACCTGAGACTGCATCCTTGATTACTTCTTTTTTCAAACTTGTCTAGCTCTCCTCACTTCCTTGTACCTTTTTTCTTGAAGACTATTCCCAAAATAAAGCACACCTCCCTCAATTGTCCATCTTAGGCTCTGCATGTAGGAAATCCATGCTAAGGCCTGCTGCCAGGGGACTCTAAGGACAGAATTCTGGAGTTGGGCCATCTGCCAACTGGCTAGCAATAAGACCCCATCATAGTGGCAGGTTCAGAAGTAACAGTCCCTAGCATGTGCTAATGGTACAGTTCCTAAGATTGTCACCTATGCAGAACTGAGGCAAGGTACAGGTGAAAGGGATGTGCTTGTTCATAGAATATCTTACATTTGAGAGATACTGGAGAAAGAATACTTACAGGAACTGTGGAATCGAGTGGCTGTCACAGAATGCCATTGATGCTTTCAAGAGAGAAAATGTGGGATTAGGGCAGTCAATCATTGATTTAACACAGAGTCAGAGTAAGAATGGCTCATTGACAGCTTTGAAGAGACACTCACATGCACACAAGGGCAGACAAAGCTGAAGACAGACCCAGGACTTAGTTGTAAGAGTGGCAGAATTTTGGAGAAGGCTAATCTCAGCCTGGGTGACTCTCCCGTGCCAAAGTCATGGCTCTGGTAGGAAAGGACCTGGAGCCTGTGGCCTGGAATGGAAGTGTAGAGATGAATGTGTTGGAAGACCTTGAACCTTCTGACTCTCCTGAAACCTCTGGTCCTACAGAAATGGCCATTCCCCTTTCCTGGAAGACAGAAGCCCTCCTTGCCTGAAGAACAAGCATGCCTCAAATGAGGCAGGCCACCTACAAGAAATTCTCGACTTCTCAGTGGTTGCCCTGTGTGTCCCTTCTTGTGTCTCTTCTTATCATTTAGATAAACAGGAGTCAAGCCTCAGCAGAACCCTCACCCCACCCCCCACGACTGCCCTGGGCAAGTATTGAGTCTTCCAAGGGAGGAGAGGGATTTCCTAAAGGAGCTGCAGGGTCTGGCTGATGTGTCCTGGGCAGGGACGGGTGAATACGCCTGGGAGTGAGCCCTGCTGGCTCAAGAAGGCTGGAATAGAAAGCTCTTTAGGGGAACATTAATATGGCGGCACACTTCTGTGATATAGGATTTAACAGTCTTGTGAGGGTCCCACAGGGCACTTCTAATAGCTACTGAGTGTGATGGCCCACATTAAATGGAATAGGAATTCCCTTGAAGACCGTGGATGAGGGCTCCAAAGGCTTAGGGAGGTAGGTGTGTTAGGATGGATCTTCTATAGAAGACCAGAAACCCCACCAGGGGACTGTGCTGTTTAATTGGGCTGGAGAACTCTCCATTCACCAAGTTGATAAGGATGTTGGAGAAAGGGTCTGAGCATGGACGAGTAGTTCGGTGTGCCTGTCCTTGAGAGGCTGGGGCTGATGGTAGAACATGCTGACACAGAACTTGGTATCTATCAAAAGCCTACAGACGGTGTCATTATTGATGGTGAAACAGGAGCTGCAGTCCTTCTAAACCCCACACAAATAAGAAAAGAAATGACATCGACTCCACTGTGAAATATTTTATAGGAAATCTAACGGGTGTAGTCAAACATGGATCAGTAGAATCAATATTGCTAAAATGTTCACACTACCCAAAGTGATTTATAGATTCAATGCAATCTCCATCAAAATACCAATGCCATATTTCACAGATCTAGAGAAAATAATTTTATTTTTTGTTTGGAACCAGAAAATAACCTAACTAGCCAAAGCAGTCGTAAGCAAAAAGAACAAATCTGGAGGTATCACATTACCAGAGTCAAACTGTATTACAAGGTTATAGTAACCAAAACAGCATGGTATTGGCACAAAAATAGAGACATAGCAATGGAAGAGAGCAGAGAACCCAGATATAAAACCATATATATGCAGTCAACTGATCTTTTTTTTTTTGATATGTGTTGTATTTTATTTTATTTTTTTCCTTTTATTTCATCATATTATGGAGGTACAAATATTGTTAGGATTACAAATATTGCCCCTGCCCCCCCTTCCTCCCCCCATGTGTCTAATCCCCAGGTGGTGTGCACCACACACGTTATGTAAGCATACACCCCTTTCCTCCTCCCCCCTCCCACCTGCCCACCACCCAACAAAAAGTTTTATTTTTCCTTTTTTGTTTGTTTGTTTTGACATTTTGGTTACATTGTATATCTTTGCCTCTCCCCAAGAAGAGTTAGAGTTAAGCCCTTCCCCTCCAAAATGCTTGCCACATCCCTAAGATTGGGTCCTCCCTGGTGCCCACCCCCATCCCTGGTGAGCATTGCCACCATTTGAAAACCATAGTTTTAATCAGTTGGCACCAATTTGCAGCCAACTGATCTTTGACAAACCACACAACATTATATACCAGGGAAAAGAATCCCTATTTAATAAATGGTGCTGGGATAACTGGATAGCCACATGCAAAAGACTGAAACAGGATCCATATCTCTCAACACTCATAAAAATTAATTCAAAATGGATAAAAGACTTAAATGCAAGGCATGAACACATAAGATTTCTATAAGAAAATGTAGGAAAAGGTCTTCTAGATATTGGCCTAGGCAAAGAGTTTATGAAAAAGACCCCAGTGGCAATCACAGTAACAACAAAAATAAATAAATGGTATTGGATTAAACTAAAAAGCTTTTGCACAGCTAAGGAAATAATCAACAGAGCAAACAGACAACCTACAGAATGGGAGAAAATATTTGCAAGCTATACATTTGATAAAGGGCTAATAACCAGTTCTACAAAGAACTCAACCAAATCAGCAAGAAAAAAACAACCCCATTAAAAAGTGGGCAAAAGATATTAACCGAAGCTTTTCAAAAGAAGGTAGACAAATGGCCAATAAACATATAAAAAATGCTCAACCTTACTAATCATCAGGGAAATGCAAATTAAAACCACAATTAGGCCGGGCGCGGTGGCTCACACCTGTAATCCTAGCACTCTGGGAGGCCGAGGCGGGCTGATTGCTCGAGGTCAGGAGTTCGAAACCATCCTGAGCAAGAGCAAGACCCCATCTCTACTATAAATAGAAAGAAATTAATTGGCGAATTAATATATATAGAAAAAATTAGCTGGGCATGGTGGTACATGCCTGTATTCCTAGCTACTCAGGAGGCTGAGGCAGCAGGATTGCTTGAGCCCAGGAGTTTGAGGTTGCTGTGAGCTAGGCTGACACCACGGCACTCACTCTAGCCTGGGCAACAAAGTGAAACTCTGTCTCAAAAAAAAAAAAATCCACAATGAGATACCACCTTACACCAGTTAGAATGGCTTTTATAAAAAAGTCCAAAAACAATGGATGCTGGCATGGACGCAAAGAGAAAGGAATGCTTTCACACTCTTGGTGGGACTGCAATTTGTACAACTTCTATAGAAAACAGTATGGAGATTCCTCAAAGAACTAGGAGTAGACCCACCATTTGTTCCAGCAATCCCACGACCCAAAGGAAAAGAAGTCATTTTATCAAAAGCACACCTGCACTCAAATGTTCATTGCAGCACAAGTCACAATTACAAAGATGTGGAATCAACCCAGGTGTCCATCAATTCATGAAATGGATTAACAAAATATGGTATGTGTATACCATGGAATACTACTCCACCATAAAAAAGGATAAATTAATGCCTTTTGCAACAGTTTGGAAGAAACTGGAGACCATTGTCCAAAGTAAAGTGTCTAAAGAATGTAAAAGCAAACACCACATGTACTTACTATTAAATTGAAACTAACCGATGAACTCACATGTGCGCAGAAGGAATTAAAACTCAGCAGAAATCAAGCAGGGTGGAGAGGGAGGAGGGAATGGGTGAAAACCTACCTAACAGGTATAGTGAACACTATCGGGTGATGGGCACACTTATAGCCCTGACTCAAGCATTATAAAAGTGATCCTGTAACCAAAAACATTTGTACCCTTGTAGTATTTTGAAATAAAAAAGTAAAAAAAAACAAACAAAGTTGGAAAGTAAAACAAAACTTTAATTACCTTCAAATGATAGAAATATGTATACAGAAAATCTGTGAGAATGTATGGATAAACTATTAGAAATAGCAAGAAAACCAAGCAAGATTGCTGGGCCCAAAAGGGATGGTGCATCTTTATACCAGCAACAACAGAAAGTGATTTTAAAGGTATCTTTATAATAGTGATAACAGCAACAACAAAATAAGATAAAAAGGAGTACGTCTAATGAAAAATGGGAAGACTTTTATGGGTCAAATGGTAAGACTATTTAATTGAGAGATAAGAGAGAAGGCCTAAACAAATGCATAGCTCAGATCAAGACAGGCAAGCATCCCTGTCTCTTTGTGTGAGTCCTTCTGTCAGGACCAACAGTCTGCCTTCCCCAGGCCCATGTGTTTGACTCCTCTCCCCAGGGGCTGACACTGTGCTCTTTTCTCACAAGATCTGACCCTTCTGCTTTGTCTGTTTTCTGTTAGGTCACCTGGGGCACCAGTTCATGCTTAGCACTCTGGGTTCCAATCCTCTCTTCATTTTTAGCTATTGGCAATGACAAGCTGGGCTACATACTCAGAAGTATGCTTGTTAGATCATATCTGTCATT
Source organism: Mirza zaza (assembly GCA_008750895.1). NCBI lineage: Eukaryota > Metazoa > Chordata > Mammalia > Primates > Cheirogaleidae > Mirza > Mirza zaza. The sequence goes on from VSMD01082567.1 coordinate 97,355, forward strand.
CTAGATTTTGGGGGATGAGGCTTTTTAGGCTATCTGTTTGGTCTTGTCACCAACTCTGAAATTCCCTGGCCTTTCTTTGTTTTTGTTTAAGATATGCTGCTACTTATTTTCTTTATTTTTGCTTTTATGACTTCAGTTTTATTTTATTTTAATTTTTTTATTATTGCAGAAGTATATATTTTTTTAGCATTTTGTGGAGGTATAAGAGTTAAGGTTACATATATTGCCCATATCCCCCTCCCCCCTTGAGTAAGAGCTTCAAGCATGTCCATCCCCCAAACGTTGCACATCGTACTCGTTGTGGTTGTATATACCCATCCCTTCCTCCCCCCTCCCACCCTCCCAACACCCGATAAATGTTATTCCTATATGTCCACTTAGGTGTGATCCATTAATAACAATTTGCTGGTGAGTACATGTGGTGCTGGTTTTCCATTCTTGAGATACTTCACTTAGTAGAATGGGTTCCAGCTGTATCCAGTAAAATACAAGAGGTGCTATATCACCATTCTTTCCTAAAGTTGAGTAGTATTCCATGGTATACATATATCACATTTTATTAATCCACTCATGAATTGATGGGCACTTGGGTTGTTTCCACAGCTTTGCAATTGTGAATTGTGCTACTATAAACATTGGAGTGCATGTGTCTTTTTCATAAAGTGACTTTTGATCTTTTGGGTAGATGCCCAGTAGTGGAATTGCTGGATCAAATGGTAGATCTACTTGTATCGCTTTGAGGTATCTCCATATTGCTTTCCATAGAGGTTGAACTAGTTTGCAGTCTCACTAGCAGTGTAGGAGTGTTCTTCTCTCTCCGCATCCACATCAGCATTTGTTGTTTGGGGACTTTTTGATAAAAGTCATTCTCACTGGAGTTAAGTGATATCTCATTGTGGTTTTGATTTGCATTTCCCTAATGATTAGTGATGTTGAGCATTTTTTCATATGTTTGTTGGCCATTATTCTGTCTTCTTTTGAGAAGTTTCTGTTCATGTCCTTTGCCCATTTTCTGATAGGGTTGTTTGATTTTTTCTTGCTGATTTTCCTGAGTTCTAAATAGATTCTAGTTATCAGCCCTTTATCAGATGTGTAGCTTGCAAAAATTTTCTCCCATTCTGTGGGTTGTCTGTTTGCTCTCTTGACAGTTTCTTTGGCTGTGCAGAAGCTTTTTAATTTGATCAGGTCCCATTTATTTATTTTTGTTGCTGCTGTGATTGCCTTTGGGGTCTTCTTCATAAATTCTTTGCCTAGGCCATTGTCTAGAAGAGTATTTCCAACATTTTCCTCTAGAATTCTAACAGTTTCGCACCTAAGGTTCAAGTCTGTTACCCAGCGTGAGTTGATTTTTGTGAGAGGTGAAATGTGAGTTTCAGTCTTCTGCATGTGGCTATCCAGTTTTCCCAGCACCATTGATTGAATAAGGATTCTTTTCTCCAGTGTATGTTTTTGTCTGCTTTGTCAAAGATTAGTTGGCTATATGAGGATGGTTTTATATCTGGGTTCTCTGTTCTGTTCCACTGGTCAAAGTCCCTGTTCTTGTGCCAATTGTAAGCAGTTTTAATTACTATAGCCTTGTAGTATAGTTTGAAATCTGGTAAATTGATACCTCCTATTTTGTTTTTATTTCCTAGGATTGATTTTGCTATACAGGGTCTTCTCTGGTTCCATACGAAGTGTAAAATTATTTTTTCTATATCTGTGAAAAAAGATGATGGTATTTTAATAGGGATTGCATTGACTCTGTAGGTCACTTTGGGTAGTATAGAGATTTTAACAATATTGATTCTGCCGACCCATGATCATGGTATATTCTTCCACCTGTTTACATCCTCTGCTATTTCTTTCTTCAGTGTTTCATAGTTCTCCCTGTAGAGGTATTTTACCTCCTTGGTTAAATATATTCCAAGGTACTTAATTTTCTTTGCTGCTATTTTGAAGGGAATTGAGTCTTTGATTTGGTTCTCACTTTGACTGTTGTTGGCATATATGAATGCCTCTGATTTCTGTGTGTTGATTTTATATCCTGAGACTTTACCAAATTCATTTATCAGTTCAAGGAGTCTCTTGGTTGAATCCTTGGGGTTTTCTAGGTATAATATCATGTCATCAGCGAAGAATGAGAGTTTGATCTCTTCTGCTCCCATTTGGACGCCTTTAATTCTGCTCTCTTGTCTGATTGCTGTAGCGAGGACTTCCAGCACTATGTTGAACAGAAGTGGAAATAGTGGGCAACCTTGTTTTGTTCCAGTTCTAAGTGGGAATGCTTTCAATTTTTCCCCATTCAGTATGATATTGGCTGTGGGTTTGTCATATATGTCTTGTATCATTTTTAGGTAAACCCTGTCTATGCCTATTTTGTTGAGCGTTCTTATCATAAAAGGGTGTTGAATTTTGTCAAATGCTTTTTCTGAGTCTATTGAGAGGATCATGTGGTCTTTGTTTTTGCTTCCGTTTATATGGTGAATTACATTTATAGATTTGCGTATGTTGAACCATCTCTGCATCCCTGGGATGAAGCCCACTTGGTTGTGATGGATTATTTTCTTGACAAGCACCTGGATTCGATTGGCTAGGATTTTGTTGAGAATTTTTGCATCTATATTCATAAGGGATATTGGTCTGTAGTTTTCTTTTTTTGTTGCATCCTTTCCTGGTTTGGGTATCAGGGTTATGTTCGCTTCATAAAATGTATTGGGGAGGATTCCATCCTTCTCAATATTTGGAATAATTTTTGCAGGATAGGTACCAGTTCTCCTTTGTAGGTGTGGTAAAATTAGAGTGTGAAACCATCTGGTCACTGGCATTATTTGTTAATGAGGCATTATTTTGGCAATCAATAACTGATGCATACAGTAAACTGATATTCTTAATAAACTCCCAACGGATTGGAGACCTAAATGTAAAAACTGCATCCCCACAAGTACTAGAAGAAAGCATTGATAAATTCCTTTAAAATTTGGAGTGTCAAAAAGAACTTTTTCATTATGACTCAAAATCCAGATGCAATTAAAAAATTAATAAATATGACTACATAAAAATGTGGAAAGTTTTTACATGACAAAACACTATAAGCAAGGCTAAAAGTTAAAAGTGATAGACTGGGAGAAAATATTTAAACATATATCATAGACTATTAGTATACCTAATCCATGAAGAACTGTCAAGAAGCAAAGTTAAAGAACTAAATGCTTGATAGAAAAATGGACAAAACATATAAAGGGTTCACAAAAAAATAGAAATGGCTCTTGAACAAATAAATTAATACTCAACTTGCCTCATAATTACAGAAAGGCAAATCAATATACACTGAGATATAATTTCTCACTTCTTGGATTGGCAAAATTTCAAAAGCTTGATAAAATACTGCTGGTGCAGCCCTGGGAAAATAGGCATGCTCATGGATTGCCAGTGGGAGTAAGAATGATACAACCCTATGGGGTGAAATCTAGCAATATCTAACAAAACTGTAAGTACATTATACATTGAATCCTACCTCTATGAATATGCCCTGAAGCTACACCTCTAATAACCACCACCACAAATATACACAGAGTTATTAATTATGGCATTATTTCAAAGAATCTGGAAACACCCAATTACACATTCAATAAACTACAATACATCCACAAAATGCAGTGCTATAAGCTGTAAAAAGAATGAGAAAGGTTTTTATGAAATAATATGAAATATTAATAGTGTTCCAGACATATTGTTAAAATTAAAAAAGTCAGGGGCTGGGCACAGTGACTCACACCTGTAATCCTAGCACTCTGGGAGGCTGAGGCAAGTGGATCACTCAAGGTCAGGTGTTCAAAACCAGCCTGAGCAAGAGCGAGACCCCGTCTGTACTATAAATAGAAAGAAATGAATTGGCCAACTAAAAATATATAGAAAAAATTAGCCAGGCATGGTGGTGCATACCTGTAGTCTCAGCTACTCAGAGGCAGAAGGATTGCTTGAGCCCAGGAGTTTGAGGTTGCTGTGAACTAGGCTGATGCCACAGCACTTGAGTCTAGGCAACAGAGTAAGGCTCTGTCTCAAAAAAAAAAAAAATTCAAAAGAATGTTTATATACACATTTAGTAATATTTAACTATTTTTTTCATAACAAATTTATTCCTAAACTTAGTGACTTCAAGCAAAAATAAATATTTATTATCTCAGGTTCTGTGGATCAGGAATTTAGGAGTGGCTTAACTGGTTAGTTCAGGCTTAGGGTCCTTCACGAAGTTTCAGGAAAGATGTACAGTCCGGTGAGGCTTTCCTGAGGCTGAAAGGTCTGCTTTCAACACAGCCAGCAAATTGATACTGGCTGCTGGTGGGAGGCCTCCGTTAGTCTCCGTGTGGACCTCGCTACAGGACTGCTCAGAAGTCCATTAGTGAGGACTAAGTTTCTCTAAGATCAAGAAATCCAAAAAAGTTTCTCTAATATCAAGAAATCCAAAAAACCAAAGCAGAAGCTGTTGTCACTTATGACCTAGCTTTGTGTTCATTCATATATAGGTACACAGTTGGCCCTCTGTACCCATGGGTTCTATAGCTACGGTTTCCATCAACTGCAGATCAAAAATATTTTTTAAAAAGGATGGTTCCATCTATACTTAACATGTATAGAATTTTTCTTTGCCATTATTCCCTAAACAATACAGTATAACAACTATTTATATGGCATTTTCTTTAAGTATAATAAGTAATCTAGAGATGACAAATTACCTGTGAGGATGTGTATAGGATGAATGCAAGTATTATACCACACCATTTTACATAAAGGATTTCAGCATCTGTGGATTTTGTTACCTGCAGTGAATCCTGGATCCAACCCCCCAGAGATACTGAGGGATGACTCTGTATATCTCCTAAATAACTTGGATTTGTCACAGAAATTTAACATTGGTTTGACATTTGAAAATCAGTCAATTTAATGCATTATAATAATAGAAAAACTATATGATTATGTCAGCAGATGCAGAAAAAATTAGATGTCTTAACACTCTTTCATGACAAGAAGTCTCAGGAAACTAGGAATTGAAGGAATCCTATTAAATTAGATGAAGGGAATCCACCAAAAAAGCTAGGTAACATGTAGTAGTGAAATTGTAAGCATTTTTCCTCTCAGATTAGAAATAAGGCAGAGCTTGTTTTCATCACTTCTATTCAACATTTTACTGATGAGACTAGCCAGGAAAATAGGACAAGAACCAGAAAGAAACACTGTAATAATTGGAAAGAAATAAAAATGATCATTATTCACATATGACATGACTGTGTATGTAGAAAAGTGCAAAGAATCTATAAACAATTGCTATTAATAAGTGAATTTTACAATGTTGCTGGATCCAGAGGCAATATAAAAAATTCTGTTACTATCAAAAAATAGTTGAAGTAGAACTGAACTGAAATAAGCAATACAGTTAAAAGTAGCACTAAAATGTCAAATATTTAGGAATACATTTATTGAGAGATATGTAAATCTTCTACATTGAAAACTATAAAACATTGTTGATATGATTAAAGAAGACCTAAATAAACAGGGAGATATAGGATGTTCTATGCTGGAAATCTTACTTTTATAAAAAACATAATTCTGGGCTGGGCGCGATGGCTCATGCCTATAATCCTAGCTCTCTGGGAAGCTGAGGCGGGCGGATTGCTCAAGGTCAGGAGTTCAAAACCAGCCTGAGCAAGAGCGAGACCCCGTCTCTACTATAAATAGAAAGAAATTAATTGGCCAACTAATATATAGAGAAAAAAATTAGCCGGGCATGGTGGTGCATGCCTGTAGTCCCAGCTACTTGGGAGGCTGAGGCAGGAGGATTGCTTGACCCCAGGGGTTTGAGGTTGCTGTGAGCTAGGCTGACGCCAGGGCATTCACTCTAGCCTGGGCAACAAAGTGACACTCTGTCTCAAAAAAAAACCAACCAAACAAACAAAAAAACTCCCATAATTCTGTCCAATTTATTGATGTTCATAGTAAAATATTAATAAAAATTCCAGAATATTTTTTGTGGAAATTGACAATTTAATTTTCAATATATGTAGAAATGAAAAGACCTAGAATAGCCAAGACAATCATGAACAAGAATAAAAGAACAGAATTTATTAGATATCAAGACCAATGATAAAATAAAAATTAAGAAAGAGTGTTATTAATGCAAAAAAATAGACCAAGAGAATAGAAAATGATGTCCAGAAATAGCTATAAACATATATTGTCACCTGTTCATAATAAAGGCAGCCTCCAATTCAGTGGGACAATGATGGTCTTTTCAATGAATGGTTCTGGGGCAACACAAATATCTGAATGAAAAAGGTAGAGCTTGATTCCTAACTCTTTACACAACACACAAAATTAATTTGACATGGGTCATAGATGAAAGTGTAAAAGCTTCTAAAACAGTAAGTATTTTAGAAGAAAATACAGAGGATGTCTTCACTACTTTGGTAGGCTTTTTAAAATTTCAACATAAAACAAAAACATAATATAAAGAAAAAACTGGTAAATTGGACTACATTTCTAAAGAATCCGGGCCATTGGCAGTCCTGTCTGAAATGGGTTGTTGTAGTTTTCCATAGATTTTCATCACAGAGCATGGTGATATTAAGAGACACCCTAATGAATCTCCCGTATTCCATACACACTCTTCTTTGCCTTTGTTGTGGAGTAGAATCCAATTTCCTCTTGGTAATTAGGTTCAATCACTCAAGCCAGTACAGTAACTTCCTCCTTTGCCTATTTATTCAGAGGCATGAGAAACCCAGGGTGGTTGGGTGGCAGTCTTAACTTCCAGCTGAATGGAATTGTTGTGTCTCCTGGTGGAAGTATTCTTCTCTCTGGAACTAGGACCCTCTCAGGCCAGCAGAGCACAATGTCATGGGAACAGGAAACACAAATTTTGCTAGTGGATCACTTGGGGTAATTAGTAATTAGTGAGTGGTGCCCCTCTTACTTCCACTTCTTGATTCCTAGAATTAAGAATCCTGGTTAGGGGGGAAATAGCACTATATATTGGATGCTGATTTAGAATATATGCAGCTTCCTGTAGAACATTGCCCTACTTCTGCAAGGTATTGCCAACTAGCTGGTGGTATAAGAGAGACTTCAAAAGGCCATTCCACTGTTCTGTCAAGCCAGCTGCTTCAGGGTGGTGAGAAACGTGGGTAGGCCAATGAATATTATGAAAATGGGCCACCCCTCTTTTGCAGCGAAGCAAGTTATTAATACTTGGTCAGAAGCAATGCTGTGTGGAATACCATGATGGTGGATAACACATTCTATAAGTCCATGAAGGGCAGTTTTGGCAGAAGCATTGAGTGCAGGGAAGGCATATCTGTATCTGGATACAGTAAACATCTGTTCTAGTAAGAATAAAACACTTCCCTTTACATGGTGGATGTAGGTCATTGTAATCAACCTGCTGGCTGATCACCCTGGGGAATCATGCCATATCAGGACCCAGTGTTGGTCTCTGCTGCTGGCAGACTGGGAACTCAATAGTGACTGTAAGTGACCGTAGCCAGGTCAGCCTTGGTGAGTGGGAGTCCATGTTGCTGAGCCCATGCATGACCTCCATCCCTGCCACCATGGCCACTTTGCTCATGAGCCTTGGGCAATGACCGGGGTGCCTGGGGAAGGAGGCTCACTGGTCTCCATACAATGGATCATCTTATCCACTTTATTAAAATCCTCTTCTGCTGAGCTCATTATTCAGTGAGCATTTGTATGGAACACAAATATCTTCATGTTTTTGCCCATTCAGAAAGGTCTATCCATATCCCTAGAATTTTTTGTCACCAATTTTCTAATCATGTTCCTTCCAAGGCCATGACCATTGAGCCAAACCACTAGCCACAGCTCATAAATTGGTATATAATCACATGTCCAGCCATTTTTTCTTCCAAACAAAGTGAACAACCAGATGCACTGCTCAAAATTCTGTTGGCTAGGAGGATTTCCCTTCATCACTGTCCATCAGGGATGTCCCAGAAGGGAGCCGTAGTGCTGTAGTTGTCTACTTTTGGGTGGTATCTGAGTGTTGCATGGAATGATCTGTAAACGAGGCCAAGTCTTCTCTTCCTCTGTCCACTGACCCTAGGGAACTCCCCTAGAGGCCACACATGTGGACTAGGGTAGAGAAGGTATGTAGCAGAAGTGGGGAGCATGGGCAGTTGGACCACATTCTCAAGTAACTTCTTGCCTTCAGGGCCTGCTTGAGGCTGATTGCAACTATACCACTTCCACGTGATGGTGGAATGCTGCCAGGCTCACCCAAAACTAATGGCTTGGTGGGTCAGGCAACACCCAGGTCATGATGGGCAGATTAGGTTGCCTGGTAACTTGGTGTCCCCTGGTTAAGCATTGAGTTTCTAATAAGACCCAGTATCAGGCTAAGAGCTCTTTCTCAAAAGGAGAGAAGTTATTCACAGAGGATGGCAAATCTTGCTCCAAAATCCTGAGTATTCACACCGTGACTCACCTGTAGAGGCCTCTCAAAGGCTCTAGACAGCTACCTATCTGCCACTGACACTTCAAGCACCATACCAGGTGCATACCAGGTGCATACCAGGTACAAGGGAATGTGTTAATTTGCTCAAGCAATAAAACCATATCTGAAGCAGCAGCTACAATTGGAGTCGCCACCTAGTTAAGCTGATGAGAATCTACCACCATTCTCCAAAACCCACCTGTCTTCTGCACAGGCTAAAGAGGCAAGTGGAATGAAGATGTGGAGTGAAGATGTGGCATGAATTGCCACCTTTGCATTCTTCTTCAAGTTCAGCAGCACTGATCTCTGCAGTCCGTCCAGAAATGTGGTATTGTTTTTTGCTTACTCTTTTCCTAGGTGAAGGCAGTTCTAGTGGCTTCCACTTGACCTTTCCTACCATAATGGCCTTTACTCTGCAGGTCAAGGAACCAGTGTGGGGATTCTGCAAGCTGCTGAGTGTGTCTATTCCAATTATACATTCCAGAGCTGGAGAAATAATCACAGAATGGGTCCAGGGACCCAACTGCATCCACTGTGAGACAGATCTGAGCTAAAACTTTATTAATCACCTGACCTCCATAAGCCCGTACACTAATCTGTATACTATAGTATCAGAGACTTTTGGGGTCTCTTACGACTAGTTCAGAATCAATGCCCAGTAATCTCTGAAAAGTGTACTTCCTCTACCCCAATGCCTTTAACCCTGGTAAAGAGCTATAGTTTCCTTTGGGGGAAGGCAGGGGAGAAACTAACAGTATGGTTTTTGGCTATATAGAGGGGCCCTGTCTTTCCTGTGCGCAGGGGGCTCTGGGTCTGTATGTTGGCTCAAGTCTGGTACTTGACTAAGTGGCTGGGACTCTCTGTTTTTATGAGCAAAATTAGACTTCTCTTCATTTGTCCTAGAACTTTTCCACTTATACAAATCAAGTAAGAATTTAGTAGACTGCTCATCTATTTCCCTTCTGGGGACACCATGGACCACCAGCTGACACCACAGGTCTCTGTGGGTTAGACTATTCTTAGAGCTGCTTCGACTCTGCCATTCGTCACAGTGACTACACCACCTTGCCTTTGGCGATCACATCACCGCTTGGGCCCTGCCATCCCAGCTTCCAATTATCCTCCTTTCATTTAGGTTTCCCGACTCAGTGGCAGCAGTTTCCACTGTAGTTTCTGACCCACAGAGAAGAGTGACTGCAGAGCACTTCAAGGACGCTGGGTCTCCCCTCATATGTCTGTTTCCTACAGTTGCGGTGAAAAGCTTGTTCTCTGGACCCTCCCAGAGTGCATGAGCATGTTTCACACGCTAAATCCATGTTCACATTCCAATATCCCTACGTTTTCAGACGCTGTTCTCTACAGCTCTCCTCAAGGCAGTTCTGGCATTTCTGTAGCATTTAGTGTCCCTACCTCTTGTTCCACGTGGCAGCCAGCCAACCAAACACACTGTTGGAGCCTTTTGTTACTCTCTGAGCTGCAACATTATACCCAGAGCCTACACTTTGTGGGCCCATATCAATAAACTCGGCCTGATCCAATATTACTTCCACCATCTTCTTACATCCTTAATATCCCTTTCCACACCTATTCCCCAAATAGATTTGGAAAATCATGTCATAGTTTTGGAATGCAGCTCACCTCCTTATTGGCCACACTTTGTACCTCACCTTTTAGGGGCTGCCGGGACATGAATGTGCTTAAAGGCCGAGAAGCAAAGAGGAGCAGTGGGGGTGGGGCCCGAGGAGAATCAGCCATGTCTTAGAAGGCAAACGACTCGGAAAGCCGATTACAGTTTGCTCAGGCAAAGCAGGGTTAATCTCAGACGGGGATGGAAGAGCTGCGTTACTGGTGAAGAAGACTCAGAAGAACTTAGGGTTTAAACTTAAGGCATGAAACTATAAGAATTCTAGAAGAAAAGGTTGGAAAAACTCTTATAGACAGCGGCCTAGGCAAAGAATTTATGAGGAATATCCCAAAGGCAATCTCAGCAACAGCAAAAATAAATAAATGGGACCTGATTAAATCAAAAAGCTTCTGCACAGCCAAGGAAACAATCAATAGAGTGAATAGACAGCCTACAGAATGGGAGAAAATATTCACATGCTACACATTTGATAAAGGGCTAATAACCAGAATCTACAAAGAATTCAACCAAATCAACAAGAAAACATCAAACAACCTCATTAAAAAGTGGGCAAAAGACAGGAACACAAACTTTTCAAAAGAAGACAGACTAATGGCCAACAAACATAGGAAAAATGCTCAACATCTCTAATCATCAGGGAAATGCACATCAAACCACAATGAGATAGATATCACTTATCTCCAGTGAGAATGGCCTTTATCAAAAAGTCCCCAAATAACAAATGCTGGCATGGATGGGGAGAGATAGGAACACTTATACACTGTTGGTGGGACTGCAAACTAGTGCAACCTCTATGGAAAGCAGTGTGGATGCGCTTGAATGTTTATAGCAGCACAATTCACAATTGCAAAGATGTGGAAACAACCCAAGTGCCCATCAATATATGAGTGGATTAACAAAATGTGGTATATGTACACTGTGGAATACCACTCAGCCATAAAAAGAAATGGTGAACTAATACCTTCTGTAACAATCTGGATGGAACTGGAGACCATCCTTCTAGGTGAAGTATCACAAGAATGGAAAAACAAACACCACATGTACTCACTATTGAATTGGAACTAATCTTTCAACACTCATGGGTACATATGGTAGTAAAACTCAACAGAAATCAAGCAGGTGGAAGGGGAGAGTAGGGGATGGGTAAATTCATACCTAACAGGTACAATGCAGTCTAATCACGTGGTGGGCACACTTATAACTTTGATTCAAACTGTACAAAAATGATTGATGAGGCCGGGCACGATGGCTCATGCCTGTAATCCTAGCACTCTGGGAGGCCGAGGCGGGCAGATTGCTTGAGGTCAGGAGTTCAAAACCAGCTTGAGCAAGAGCGAGACCCCGTCTCTACTATAAATAGAAAGAAATTAATTGGCCAACTAATATATATAGAAAAAATTAGCCAGGCCTGGTGGCACATGCCTGTAGTCCCAGCTACTTGGGGGGCTGAAGCAGCAGGATTGCTTGAGCCCAGGAGTTTGAGGTTGCTGTGAGCTAAGCTGATGCCATGGCACTCACTCTAGCCTGAGCAACAAAGCGAGACTCTGTCTCAAAAAAAAAAAAAAAAAAAACCAACAAAAAAACAATTCATGTAACAAAAATGTTTGTACTCCCATAATAACCTGAAATTAAAATAAACATAGAATAATTTAGGATTTCAGTGTCCATGCTGAAATATCATGAGGATATTTCTGTATGTCCCAATTCCAGCTTTTGGAACCCCAGAACTTCCCAGTCAGTGCCTTCACTTGAACAGCAGAAATCTTGCAAGGTTGTTGCTATCGTCTGAATGTTGGTGTCCTTCCAGCATCTGTATGTTGGAACTTAATCCCAATGCGATGGCATTACGAGGAAGGGCCTTTGGGAAGTGATTAAGCCACACGTGTTCCACCCTCATGCATGGGATGAGGGCCCTTACAAAAGAGGATGAAGGGAGATGCCTGCCCTTCCACCACATGAGGACACAGCAAGGGAGTGGGCCCTCACCTGGCACTGATTCTGCCTGGGCCTTGATCTTGGAATTCTGGGCCTCCAGAACTGTTTTTAATGAATCTAAAGTTTAAGCCTTAGACTCTAAGGTATTTTGTTATAATAGCCCAAATGGACTAAGACAGTTGGGAACTCAATTGGTGTTGTAATTCAGCTACTCACAGGATGAGACTCTGGGTTTGGTTTTCAGCAATCCCAGCTTTGTGGCTAGAGGAGGGTTTCTTTCAGGGAGCCTCTTGCTCCAAAGCTACACACCTGTACAGTGTGTTACTCTACTGAATACTGCAGGCAACTGTAACACGATGGTGGGTATCTGTGTATCTAACCATACCTAAACATAGATAAGGTACAGTAAAAGTACAATATTATAATCTTACAGGAACACCATAGTGTGTGTAGTCTGTTATTAACTGAAATGTCCTTATGCAGCACATGAGTGTATGGTGACCCAGAACCTTGGCTCGACACAGTATTTCATTAGGGATAGCCCATAGTTATCTTTTGCGTATGTCTATTGCCACTTCATGTCATGAACTACCAATGCTCTCTTTACTACTGGGGAACCAATTCCAGAAACCCCAGAAGCAATTCAGATAACTCATCCTTATGATTCTGATTTTCTAGAACCACTCTTGGTACCAAAATGTGTATTATTCAGGCTCCTCTGGAGGAACAGAAACAACAGCATATCTATATCATCTATGTCTATGCCTACATCTTCATCCATATATGTATATCTATGTCTAACCTATCTTTCTACATATTTGTAGAGAAAGAGCTAAATGTTTATTTTAAGGAATTAGGTGATGTGTTTGTGAGGGCTGCTGAGTCCAATATCTGCAGGGCAGGCCAGCAGGTTGGAAACCTAGGCAGAGTTTCTAAGTTGCATTCTTGAGGCAGAATTCATTCTTCTTTGAGGAACCTTAGTCTTTGCTTTAAAACATTTAACTGATTGGGTAAAGCCCACCCATATTATATAAAGTAATCTACTTAAAGTCGACTGATTGTAAATGTTAATCACATCTAAAGAAAATCTTCACAGCAACATCTAGACTACTGCTTGATCAAACAACTGGTAACCACAGCTTAGCCAAGTTGACACATAAAATTAATGATCATCAGGAGAGAAGATGATTTATTATAAACAGGGAACAACAATATAATTAAAACCTTTTCATCAGAAGCAATGAAGGCCAGAAAGCAGACAATGACATATTGAAAGTGATGAAAGAAAATAACAGCCAAGCAAGAATTTTAAATTCAGCAAAGCTACCCTTTTAAAAAGGTGACTGAAAGATATTTCTAAATAAATAACAATTGAGAAAATTTGTTGCTATCTCGCTTGCCTTATAAGAAATATTAGAGAAATTTCTTTGGACTGAAAGGAGGTGATACTTTATAGTAAATCAAATCCACATGGAGAAAGAAAGAGTACTGAGAATGGTAAATAAGTGGGTAAATAGTGAATTCTATGTAAACAACCAAGCAGAAGATTAATAAGAAAAGAGAGGACTTGACAACACCATAAACCAATTGGACCTAAAAGACATGTACGGAACATTCCATTGAACAACAGCTGAAAACACATTTTTCTCAAGTGCACATGGAACACCCTCCAGGACAGACCATATATTAGGCCACAAAGCAAATATTAATACCTTTAGAAAAACTGAAATCATACAAAATATGTTTTATGATCACAATGAAATAAAACTAGAAATCAATAGCAGAAAGAAAGCTGGAAAATTCACAAATATGTGAAGCTAAGTAACATATTCTTGAATAACAAATGGGCCTAGAGGAAATCACAAGGGAAATTAGAAAATAATTGAGACAAATGGAAATAAAAACACAGTATACCAAAATTTATGGAATGCAATGAAAATAGTGCTGAGAGGGAAATTTATGACTTCAAATATTTATATTAAAAAAACCCAAAGATCTCAAATCAACACACTAAATTTATACCTTAAGGTATGAGCAAAAGAAGAACTAAACACAAAGCTAGTAGAAGGAAGTAAATAATAAAGATTAGAACAGAGATAAACAGCAGATAATAGAAAAATAATAGAGATAATCAACAAAATCAAAAGTAGCTTTTTAGAAAAGATCAACAAAACTGACAAACCGTTAGCTAGACTGACAAAGAAAAAAGAGGACTCAAATAACTAAAATTAGAAATAAAAGACAGGACACTATGATCAATTTTATTAACATAAAAATAAAGATTATTATGAGAGTACTGTGACAAATGTACATCAACAGATTGGATAATCTAGATGAAATGGACAAATTCCTAGAAACACTCAATCTACCAAGACCAAGTCAAAAAAAATTAGAAAATCTGACCAGACTTATAACTATTAAAGAGACTGAGTCAGTAATCAAAAAACTCTCAACAATGAAAAGCCCAGGACTGGACAGCTTCACTGATGAATTCTACCACATATTTAAAAGAATTAACACCAATTCTCCTCAAACTCTTTCAAAAAATTGAATTGGCTTCTTTTCTGTTGGCATGCATTAATAACACTGAACTGTACACTTAAAAATGGTCAAGATAATAAATTTTATGTTATGTGCATTTTATCACAGTTAAAAATAATAAAAATAAGTCTATGTAAATATGTATATGTATTTTTCAGTTCTCTTAACTTCTTTTAAGAGAAGGTATAAGATTGCATAATGCAATCATTATAACCTTGTATTATTGGGTTTACAACATGTGTAGATTTAATACATATGACAATTACACATAGAAGTGGAGGAGATGGAGATATACCAAAGCAAAGTTTCCCAGAATTAGGTTAGTATTAATTTGGAGTAGACTGTGATTAATTAAAATGCATATTATAATCCTTATACACACCACTAAGAAAATAACACAAATACAGTTTAAAAAGTCAAGAGGAATTAAATGCTACACTAAAAATTACCCATTTGACACAAAAGAAAACAATAAATGAGGAACATAGGAACAAAAACCACATGATGTATATAGAAAATAAATAGTAACATGACAAATATGAGTTCAACCATATCAATATTAGCATTATATGTGAATGGACTAAATACTCCAATCAAAACGCAGAGATTGTTAGACTTGATGAAAATAGAAGATCCTACTGTATGCTGTCTGTAAGAGACATATTTTGGATTCAAAGACATAAGAGTTTAAGAATAAAAGAGTGAAAAGTATATACCATGCAAACAGTAGCTATAAGAGAGTTGGAGTGGCTACATTAATACCAAAGTAGACTTTAAGATAAGAAATATTGCTAGAGACAAAGGAGGACATTTCATAATGATAAAATGCTAATTCACCAGGAAGACATAACAATTATAAATACCTATGCATGAATCAAGAGAGCCCCCAAAGACATGAAGTGATAACTGACAGAATTTGAAGGAGAAATAAATAGTTCAAGTTAGAAACTAAACACTTGACGCTCAGTAATTGATAGAAAAAGTAGACAGAAAATCATCAAACTTATAGAAGATTTGAAAAACACTACTGACCAACTTAAACTGATAGAAAACACTTGAACCAATACACATTCTTTGTAAGCACTCTTGAAATCTTCTCTAAGATAGGTCATATGCTCTGACATAAAACTAATCTCAATATATTTAAAAGAATTTAAATAAAAAAGTATATTCTCTGGACACAAAAGAATTAAATTAGAAATCAACACAATGGGGAGAAATTTGGGAAATCCCCAAATATTTGTAAGTTAAACAACATGCATAGAAAATTCCAGAAATAAACAATTTATAAGTTTTAAATTATAAGTCATTTTGAATAGGGTGATGAAATCTTGCGCCATCCTGCTCTGTCCTTCCCCAGGACATGAATTATCTTTTTGTCCAGTGTATCCATGCTGTATACACAACCCACCTACCAGTCACCTAGCAGCTGTCTTGGTTATCAGCTGTCAAGGTATCACAGTGCTTGTGTTCAAAGTCATTATTTTACGTAATAATAGCCCCGTAGCTCAAGAGTAGGAAGGCTGGCAATTTGGATTAAGAGAAGCCATACAGTGCTTCCTTTAAGTGAAAAGGTAAAAGTTCTGGACTTAATAAGGAAATAAAACTGTATGCTGAGGTAGTTAAGCTCTAAGGTGAGAATGAATCTTCTATTTGTGAACTTATGAAAAAGAAAATGAAATTCATGCTAGTTTTGCTGTCACATCTCAAAGCACAAAGGCTACGGCCACAATGCATGGATGATAAGTGTTTAGGTAAGATGGAAAAGGCATTAAATTTGTGCATGAAAGACATGACCAGAAACATGTTCAGATTGTCAGGAATTGGTTTCTGTACTGTCAGCAGTCTCAGGCATCCACTGGAGGTCTTGGAATATAACCCCTGTGGATAGGAGGGTACTTCTATGGGTAAAATAAGTCACAAAGGAAATTAGAACATATTTAGAATTGAATTCATACGAATATACAATTTACAGAATACAACTAACACTATGTTTAGAGGGATTTTATATGTAAGCACCCATATTAGAAAAAAAGAAAGATCTCAAATTAATAATCTAAATTTCTACCTTAGTAAACTAGAAAAAGAAGAGCAAACTACACCCAAGCAATCAAAAGGAAAGGGGGGAAAAACCCCAAAGAAATAGAAAACAGAAAAGTAACAGAGGGAAAAGATAGGAAATTTCAATGTAAACAAAAGGTGGTCTTTGAGAAGATTAAAGAAATTTAGCAAACCTTTAGCTAAGAAGAGTAGGAAAAAGTAGAGAACATAATAAATTACCAAAATTAGGATTGAAAGATAAGACATCACCACCAACTCTCTAGATTTTAAAAAGATTCTGTGGGAACACTATAACAACTTATAATGCTACCAACAAATTATACAACTTAGGTTAATTGATCAAAATTTCATCAGGCTTTTTTTTTTGGTAGAAATTAGCAACGATAATTCTAAAATTTGCATGGAAATGCAAACAACTTAAAATAGCTAGAAAACTTTTGAATAAAAGGAGTTACTTTACCTGATCTCAAAGCTTACTACATAGGTATAATTATCAAGACCAATTATCAAGACAATGTGGTACTGGTATAAAAATAAGCATATAGGTCAATGGAATAAAATTGAGATGCAGAGAGATATAAACTCTTATGGTCAATTTAATTTTTAACAAATTCCCAAGGCAATTCACTTGGGGTAAAAGACAGTCTTTTCAACAAATGGCCTGGTGTAATTATATATTTATATACAAAAGGATATATTCAGGTCCTTACTTATATCATACACACAAAAACAACTCAAAATGGATCACACACCTAAGTGTAAGAGCTAAAATTATAAAACCTTTAGAAGAAAATAGGAAATATTCTTGATGACCTTGGATTGAGCAAAGAATTCTTACATATGATGACAAAAACATATTCCATAAGTGAAAAAAAAAATTTGACTTCATCAAAATTAAAGCCCTTTTGCTTTCAAAAGATAACATTTAGAAAATGAAAAGACAAGCTGCAGATTAGGAGAAAGTATTTGTGAATCATATATTGGATAAAGGACTTGCATTCAGAGTATATAAATAACTCTTAATACTTAATGAAAACAACCTAACTTTTAAAAAAATATTTGGATATTATACCAACTAATATATAGAGAGCTAATAAACACATAATCAGATTATCAACATTATAAGCTATCAGAAAAATGCAAATTAAGATACATGATATACCTCTTTATACCCCAACAAGAAGGCCATGATAAAAAAAGACAGTGCAATGTTATGAGGATATTGAGAAACTTGAACCTTCACACACTGCTGGTAAGAATATAAAATGTCATGGAAAAAAGTTTGACATTTCTTAAAAAGTCAAATATGCACCAAATATTTAAAGAAGAACTATACCAATTCTTTTACAAACTTCCAAAATGGAGAAGAGAATGAAATATATCCCAATTCATTCTATGAGTTCGCTATTATCTTAATACAAAAACCGGACAAGGATATCACAAGAAAACAAAAACTGTTGACCAATATTTCTTATAGATATAAAAATCCTCAATAAAATACTAGCAAACTGATTTCAGTACATATAAAAAGAATTACACGCTATGACCAGTGGGATTATCCCAGGGGTTGGTTTAAGTATGAAAATAAAAAATTAATGTAATACATGACATTAATAGAATAAAAGCCAAAAACCACATGATCACCTTAGTAAATACAGATAAAGCATTTGACAAAATCCAGTGCTTTTTGATGTTTAAAACACTCAAAATCTAGGAATAAAAAGTGAACTTTCTTAACCTGATAAAAGGCATCCACAAAAAAATCTCATCTAACACTATATTTAATAGTGAAAGACCAGGCTTTTCTCTTAAAATCAGGAAACAAGAAAAAGATGTTGGATCTCTCTAGTTCTATTTAACAATGTATAGCCAGGACAATTAGGCAAGAAAAAGAAATGAAAAGCATTCAGCTTGGAAAAGAGGAAGGAAAATTAAAATCATCTCTATTTGCAGATGACTTGATCTTGTGTGTAGAAAATTCGAAGAAAACTATTAAACAACTAATACAATAAATGAGTTCAGCAAAGCTGCAGGATACAAGGTCGTTATTAAAAAATCCACTATACTTCTATACAATGAAAAATCCAAAATGAAATTAAGAGAAGAATTTCATTTACAATAGCACTAAAAAGAAGGCATACTTAAGAATAATAAACAAAGTGCAAGACTTGTACACTGAAACTACAAAACTTTGTTGAAAAAAATTTAAGGCCCAAATAAATAGAAAGACACTCTATGGTGTGGATGGAAGACTTAATATTGTCAAGATGAAAATTCTCCCCAAATTGGTGAACAAATTCAAAGTAGTTCCTATTAAAATGCCAGCAGAATTGATTGATTGTTTTGGGACTTACCCTTCCCAATATCAAAACATACTACAAAGCTACAGTGATCAAGACAGTGTGATGCTTGCACAGGGATAGACACAAAGTTCAATTCACAGTCCAGAAATAACCCTTACACTTACGGTTGATTGATTTTTGACAAGGGTGCCAAAACAATTCAATGGAGAAAAAATATTCTTTTCAATAAATGGTATCAGAACAACTGGATATCCACATGCAAAAAAATTAAGTTGGATCTTCTACCTCATACCATGTATAAAAATTAACTCAAAATGAATCATATACATAAACATAAGAGCTACAACTATTAAACTCTTAGAAGAAACAGGAGTAAATCTTTATGATCATGGGCTAGGCAATGGTTTCTTAGATATAACACCCAAACCACAAACAATGAAAACAAAAATAAAGAAATTGGACTTCATCAAAATTCAAAATTTTTGTGCTTCAACTGACACCATTAAGAATGTGAAAAGACAACCCACAGAATGGGAGAAAATATTTGCTAGTCATGTATCTGATAAGACACTTGTACACAGAATGTACAAAGAACTCTTACAACTCTGAAATAAAAAGACAAATAATCCAGTTATAAAATGGCAAAGGATTTGAATAGATATTTCTCCAAAGAAGATATACAAATGGTTAATAAGCACAGGAAAATGTGCTTATCATCATTAATCACTGGAGAGATACAAATCAAAACTACAAAGTAATGCCACTTCATTTTCACTAGGATGGCTGAACTCAAAATGACCAATTGTAACAATGTTGGAAGAATGTGGAGAAATTGGAGTCCTCATACATTGATGATAGGAAAGTAAAATGATGGAGCCATTTAAAAAATATTTTGACAGTTTCTCAAATTTTAAACATAGGGTGACCATATAACCTACCAATTCTACTGCTAGATGTAAACCCAAGAGAAATGGAAACATATGTCTCCATAAAAACCAGATGTTCCTAGCAGCGTTATTCATACCAAAACATACAGACAATCCAAATGTCTATCAACTGGATAAACAAAATGTGGTACATCCATGCCATGGGATACTACTCTGTAATAAAAAAGAATGAATTATTGATATATGCTACAATCTGGATGACCTTCAAAAACATCATCTTAAGTTAAAGAAACTAGTCACAAAAGACCAGATGTGATTCTGTTTGTATGAAATGTCCAGAATAAGCAAATTTCTAGAGACAGAAAGCAGATTAATGGTTGCCTAGGGCTGAGGCACAGGCTGGGGGGAAATGGGGATTGACTGTTAATGGGCACAAGGTTACTTTTTATAGACGATAAAAATATTCTAAAATTGGATCAGGCAAAGAATTCATGACTAAGACCTCAAAAGCACAGGCAACAAAAACGAAAATAGACAAAAGGAACTTAATTATACTAAAAAGCTTCTGCACAGCAAAAGAAATAATCAACAGAGTGAACAGTCAACTTGCAGAATGGGAGAAAATATTTGCAAACTATGCATTTGACAGGGGACTAATAATCAGAATTTAAAGGAACTCAACAACAAAAAATCAAATAATCCCATTAAAGTCGGCAAAGGACATGAATAGACATTTTCCAAAGAGGACATACAAATGGCCAACAGGCTTATGAATAAATGCTCAACATCATTAATCATTGGAGAAATGCAAATTAAAACCACAATGAGATATCATCTTATACTAGTCAGAATGACTATTACTAAAAAGACAAAAATAATAGACATTTAGTCATAATATAGTCATAATAAAGAATGCAGTCATGTCTTTTGCAGCAACATGGATGCAACTGGAAGCTATTATCTCAAGTGAAACAAATCAGACACAGAAAGGCAAATACCACTTCACTTGCTCCCACTTGTAAGTGGGAGCTAAATAATGTGCACCTATGGATGTAGGGTATGGAATGACAGACAATGGAGAACTGGAGGGGAGAGTGGGTGAGAGGGGAGTGGATGATGAGAAATTACTTAATAGATATAATGTAGCTTATTTGGTGATGGATATCCTAAAAGCCCTGATTTCACCACTACACAGTCTGTGCATGTAACAGAATCATACTTGTGCCCCATAAATTTATACAAATTAAAAAAAGGAGTAAATAATATAAAATTGGATTGAAGTGATGGTTGCACATCTCTGTGAATATACTAAAAACTATTGAATTGTACACTTTAACACATTAACTGCTGTGGGAGTTGTATTTAACGCATGCTAGTTTTGATCTCAGGGCCTGCAGTTGGTTAGTGAAAATCTTGCTTGTTGATGCTCTTATTGTTACAATTAATATTGACAATTTAATTGCATATAACCCCCACACAAGAAACAATTAAAATAACAAATTTTTAATTAAACTAGAAAGGATCATTTTGTTTTTGAAGGTTCTAGTCTATATTCTTTTTTTTTTTTTGAGACAAAGTCTCACTTTGTTGCCCAGGCTAGAGTGCTGTGGCATCAGCCCAGCTCACAGCAACCTTAAACTCCTAGGCTCAAGTAATCCTACTGCCTCAGCTTCCCGAGTAGCTGGGCCTACAGGCATGTGCCACCATGCCCAGATAACTTTTTCTATATATTTTTAGTTGGCCAATTAATTTCTTTCTATTTTTAGTAGGGACTGGGTCTCGCTTTTACTCAGGCTGGTTTTGAACTGCTCACCTTGAGCGATCTGCCCACCTCAGCCTCCCAGAGTGCTAGGATTACAGGCGTGAGCCAATGCACCAGGTCTATTCTATATTCTTAATGAAACACCATGGCCCCAAGGAAAAAATTTTTTTCTAGTGTGGCAGTGTGTTAGATGAGTGAATTTTATGGAATGTGAATTATGTTTCAATAAAGCTGTCAAAAAATGTTAAGCATAAAGTTACCAATCCACTCCTAGGAATCTACTCAAAAGAAATGAAATATATGTCCACATAATAATATTTTTCAAATGTTTATCTCAGTGTCATTTCTAATAGCCAAAAGGTGGAAACCATCTAAATACTCATCAACTTGTGAAAGAATAAACAAATGTAGTATATCTATGCAATGGAATACTACTCTGCAATAAAAAGGAATGCACTACTGTTACATGCAACAATGTAGGTGATCCTCGAAAACATTATACTCAGTGAAATAAGCCAGATACAATATGGTATAATTAAATTTCAGGAAACATTCAGAAAAAGCAAATCTATAGAGATAGGAAGTGGGTGGTGAGATTGGGATTGGAAACAGAGATTGACTGCAAATGGGCATGACAGACATTTTTGGGGTAAGGAAAATGTCATAAAATGGATTGCTGTGATGGTTGTATAATTCTCTGAATTTATCACAAATCATTTAATTATACATTATGATGGGTGAATTTTATGTTATTTAATTATATCTCCATAAAACTGACTTTAAAAATTGAGAGTTTTTGTTCTTCAAAAGATAATACTAAAAGAGTAAATAGGCAAATTGTGGCTTGGGATAAAATAGCTACAAAACACATACTTGATAAAGGATCACTATCCACAATACCTAAAGAAGTCCAACAAATCAATAAGAAAAAGACTTATAATTCAATAAAAGGGCACGAGACTTAAAGAGATACTTCACAGAAAAGAACATCCAAAGGGGCCAATAGGCAAATAAAAATATGCATAACACTATTAATAATCAGTTAAATGCAAATTAAACTATTATTAATCACCACTATACCTCCAATAGACTGGCTAAATATAAAGGAGTGACAATACCAAGTGTTGACAAAAGCATGGAGTAACTGTTACTTTCATTTTGCTTACGAGCAATAGACTGGTACAACTACTTTGTAGTACTCTTTCATAGATACTAATGCTAAATACATGTAAAGCCTATAACCTAACAACTCCAATTCTTGTTATATACTTAGAAATTAGTGCTTATGTTAACCAAAAATAGGTGCAGTACAAAAACGTTCATAGCGGCATTATTTTAAAAAGCATCAAACTAGACATAATCCAAATGTCCATCAATAGTAAATTTGATAAATAATTTGTGTTACAGTAATACAATGAAATACTATCCAAAAATGAAATAATAACAAACTACACTTTCATGCAACAACAAAATGTTCAGTGAAGGAGGCCAGAGAGAAAAGAGTACATAGTGTATGTTTCTAGACAAAATTTATCTATGGTGAAAGAAGTAAAAATGCTGGTTACCTTTGTGGTAACCACAGAATATTCACTAGGGATCTGATTCAGTATTAAAAAAATGTTATATATCTTTATCTGGGCAGTAGTTAAGCAGGTGTGTGTGTATGCATAAATATTTTTCTGAGCTGTACATATATTTGTACATTTTATTGTATACATTTTATGATATAGTAATACAAAAGCAAGATTAGAATTTATATCTTGGCTTCATTTTGACAGCATAAACACAGGATGTATAGCCTAGAAACTAATGAAAATTTTACTTCTCAAGTGAGTTAGAACAGAGTTGAAGGGATAGAGGAGATAGCACTTCCCTGAATATATATTTTCATGTAGTTCAGATATTTTTGGAGATGGGGATCTCTCTGTTGCCCAAGCTGGTCTTGAACTCCTGGGATCCTTCTGCCTCAGCCTCCTGAGTCACTGGGATTACAGGTGTGAGCCCCTATGCCTGGCTCAGTTTTGACTTTAGAATCACATTGTTTTAAATATTCAAAAAATAAAATTATATTAATAAGGTCAAAAACAATTTTTAGGGGATAGTAGCAGAGACAGAATTTCACTTACTGTTTTACAATTTCCAGTCTCCCTTGGAGTCAGGTTGGGGCCACAGGACCAGCGCTGGCCAAAAGCCCTTCAGTGGGAAGTGGAAGCCTGTGGGCTGCAGCGCAGAAGGGCCGGTTTGGCTCCCCTGCACGCTCCCTTCCCCGCTCGGGCAATCATGGCGGTCACACCCTGAGAATGGCCGAGCCACGGGATGGACCGTCCTGCACCTCCGAGTCTCCATGTGAAGCACAACTGCTCCGAAGAGTTGCTCCGAGAGTGGGAAATACACCTTTCTGATCTGGAGGTTTATTTGTTGCCTCAGCCCTCAGCAGAGCCGAGCCCTGGCCTATGCTGCCAACACGGGGAAGACATAAGATGGAGGTGGTTTGTTGAGAGTGAGGAGACACAGTGGCTATACTAGGGAAATTGGGAAGAGTGATAAAAGGTTTTCTATCGTCCTGAGATGAATGAGAATGGGAAAGCGGAGCCAGAAGAAAACTAGAGACACTATTTTATCCCTTTCATTTTAAGACAAAGAAACTCAGACCAGAAAGACGACTGATTAGGTCAAGGACACACAACAAGCTAGTGGTAGAGACATGATTATGAGCCTGGTTTCTGAGACTTTGAGAATAGTCTCAGGGTTGAGCTACAACTACTTTTGAGAGCAGCTGAACATCTGCTTAGGGTTCTTTAAGATACTGTGAACTTCTTTCAGTTTTCTGGTAGAGATTCTTGATGAGAACAGTGGCCATCAGAGCCCCTGTTGATTTTTTGCCCCCAACTCTGAAGTCACAACATGATCCCCTTCCCATGTCCATGTTACTGTCCTTCCCTCAAGGCAGCTCACCATGGGTGATTTGATATGTTAGGTCATTAAATACAAAATGTCCAATTTCAAATCAAAAGCGTAGTGTATTATGTCTTAAACAAGAAATTAATCAAACTATGCCCCCAAGCTATCAACACAGTTTTGCCATCTTAAGCATAGCTTGTTTATGCCAGTAGCGAACACGCCTGGAGAGTGAGTGGCAATGAAATTGTAAAACGCCATTTCCACAGCTTGTTGAGAAATGAATATTTTTCCTTGCAAGAAGTAGTCCAAAGCCTGGAAGAAGTGGTAGTCAGTTGGTGCAATGTCTGGTGAACACAGTGGATGACAGAGAGTTTCCAAGTCCAGCCTCTGTAGTTTGAACAGTGTTGTTTGTGCGACAGGTGGTCTAGTGTTGTCTTGCAAGAGGATTGGCCTGTCCCTATTGACCAATCTGGGCTGCTTAATCACAGCATCCTCATCATTTCATCCAGTTGGTTGCAGTAGACACCCGCTGTAATCAACTGACCAGGTTTCATGAAGCCGTAGTGGATAATACCAGCCCTGGCCCACCAAACAGATGATGTTAGCTTTTTTTGATGAATATTCAGTTTTCGACTGTGTTTCAGTACTTCATCTTTATCTGACCATTGTGCTGAATGCTTGTGAATGTCAAAAGAATCCATTTTTCATCACATGTAACAATACAGTGTAGAAATGGTTCACCTTTATGTCGTGACAGCAAAGAAAGGCAAGCTTCAAGACGATTTCTCTTCTGACACTCGTTTAATTCATGTGGTACCCATCTATTCAGCTTCTTCACCTTGCCCATTTGTCTCAAATGGTCCAATATTGTTGGAATAGTAACATCAAACCTTGCTTAGGTTGAGATGGTTTCACTTCCACTATAGCTTTCAGCTCATCATTACCCATCTTGGTTTCAGGTTGCCAACGTGGCTCATTTTCAAGATTAAAATCACCAGAATGGAACTTCTCAAACCATCCATGCACTGTGCGTTCATTAGCCACATCCTTCCTAAACACTCCATTGATATTTTGAGCTGTCTGTGCTGCATTGGTTTCATGACAGAACTCATATTTGAAAATAACTCAAATTTTTGACTTATCCATGGTTTCACAAAAATTGCTCTAAAAAAATTTTGAAAGATTATCACAAGCCAAAACATGCTTTTGAAAGACTAAGGATATACCTTCATAATAAAAATAAAATAAGAAGTGTCAAAGTGAAATGTCAGAGATATCAACTGTCAAACTTAGTACTTAAGGATGTTGAGCATTTTATACTTAATAACCTAATAGAATAATCAGGAAACATCCTTTAAAGAAATGGCATTTTCCCTTCTGATCCTATTACCTCTTACTGTTTGGATTATATTTTAATGATTTGACTCAGTTGTGTAGACAAAGTAGACAAAAAATAAAAATACATCCTTGTTGAGAATTTTGTCCCCCCAATCTTTGATGTTTTTTGGGTGGACAACAAGATCTTTCCCCCCTAATATATAATAGGGAATAGGGAATACCTATGGGATTGTTTTTGAATGAATGTCTAGAGAGCCCCAGGTCATTTTGCCACAAATTTGTTTTTTTGATTTGTGAAATCTGTTTTTGCTTTAGCATTGCTCAAGACAGGGTGACCAGGCATCAACTCCACACCCCACCTGCCACCCTGATGTTCTCTATCTGGGTTTGCATAACTTCCCTTTTGTGTCCTCCTTGGGCCCTACCTCTCATCCCCTTCTCTGTCCATTTCTGAGCTATGACCGTCACTAGGGAATAACCTCCTGACCTCTCTTTTCCATCTCTGCTTTGACCCTGGGGATGCAGGGGGCATTGTCACATCACCACTGGTCAACCAATCAGGTGGGCACCTCCCTTCAATGACCTCCTTGTCCCACAGGAGTTCTTGGGCAGCTTCGATGGAAGGAGGGAGCCAAGAAGGAGGCCTGGTAAAAGCCCAGAGATGATAATTACAACTTGGATTGTGTACATCCTTGCCCGGAAAGGTGTGGGGCTCCCCTTCCCGCCAATAACCAGCTCGGTAAGCAGCGCTGGCGGTAGGCATGCGGGACTGCTTCTCATCTCTCCCCTCTGTGCTCCTGCTGCCCTTCAGAGAGGTCTTACAACACATGCCTTTGAACAAGAGTGGGGGTGGGTGGGGAGCTGGGTTGCTAGGTTTTCTGAGGTTATCAGCTTACCAATTTCTTCCAGGACATTGATGTTGTGGAAAGCGAGGCTGTATCTGTAGTACAGCATTGGTTGAAAAAAGTGAGTAAAATTCCTCTGTGATTCAGGGTATCCAAAATTCTAGAGAGCTGGTCTCAGTGGATGTGAGGATCTGGACTCCCTTCTACACAGAACTTGGAAACTCAAGTTCATTGCCAAATACCCTGCCTTGAGTTGAGTCTCATCCACCCAAAAGTCCTAGAGGACACTGGGGCTTGTGTCCTGGGCAGACATGTGTTAGTGTCACCACTAACCCTGCCCTGGTTCTCAAGCACCCTGGTTTGAGCAGCAGCATCATTTGCAGCTCGAGGGCATCTCACACCTTGGGACAGGGCCAGGGACTTAGGGAGGTCCCTGGGACTTCACAGGAAAGTGGCAATAGAGGAGCTTGTGGCAGGAAAGGTGAGATGTGGAGTGTACATGTGTGAATATGAAGTATGTGTGTTGTGATGGGGAAGGAAAAAGGGGGAAGGAAGAGGAGAAGAGAGGACTTGGGATCAGATGCAGTGACACTTTCAGAGGGGAATGACTCACCTTTCAGACAGAGGAAGAGGCTGCCCAGGGCATAAAGGAGAAGATGTCTTCCAACCTTCCTCCCACCCATGGCCAAGACATACATGTGACCAGAAATGTGGTAACAGTTTGAGACAGTCGGGAGGGGGCTGGGTGAGAGGGCCAAGGTGGGTGGTCCCACTGCAGGTTCTGGGCAAGGGGCATCTGGTGTGGCGCCAGCACAGCCAGAGGGTCCATGCTGGGTGGGAATCAGGCGGGCCCTCCTGGATTTCCTAGGTGAAGCACTGTCTCTCAAAGTCTGATCTGTCAGCAAACCAGAGTCAGGAGGTGCTGGAGGAGAGGACAAGAATCCAGTTCATCAGATGGAGGTGAGCATCCCCTTTGCCCTGAGTGGAGGAGCGGGGAGGGAGAGCGGGAGAAGGTTCTGGCCCCTCTCTCTGGGATGCAGCCGACGTGCACCCACAGCGGCTCCTCCCTGGATGTGCTGTCTCCCACGGTTGAGAAATTCCTCAGCCTTGCTGTGGGGTCTGAAGGGAATATTCTTGCTGTCTTGGAAGCCCAGCTCCTTCCTACATTTTGAAATGACTCAAGGGGTTGGAAAACTGGGCTTGCTGTCCATGTCTTAAAGGCTTCTGAATACATTCAAGACTTCCATTATTTTTGCACTTGAGTTGTTCAGAAGTGGCTGTACTTTAAAGAGCTAAAAGAAAATAAGCTCTTAGATTGCAAAAGCCAAAGCCTTCAACTGCAGCTGGGGTGCCTGGAGGGTTCCCAGAGCCTGAGGCTAGTTCTGTGCCCCACATTGGCCCTGCCAGGGACCGCCTCTCCTGGCTCTGAGATGCAGGGGCTCACTCAGGTGGCGGAGCTGGGCCACAGCCACCTCCCGCTAGGAGGTGCAGGCTTTTCTGTCGCCTTTCCAGTGCCGTGTTCACGGGGCCTCTGGCCCGCATCACCCATCTCTTCCCAGTAGCGGAAGGCGGGAGCCCTGAGGTCACCCTCTTCTCTCCTCCTCTCTTCTTCCAACCCCTCGCGTCATTTTGAAATGTAGGAACGAGCTGGGCTTTCAAGATAGCAAGAATATTCCCTTCAGACCCCAAGGCAAGGCTGAGGGATTTCTCAGCCGCAGGAGACAACACATGGAGGGAGGAGCACCCATGGGTGCACGTGGGCCTCCCTTGCCCTGCCCCAGCGTGGGCTTTGCTGTCTGCTATGGAGGAGGCTGTGCTTCTCAGCAAACACCCTTTTGCTTCCCCATGTTGGGTTTTCATGTGTCTACCCCTTCTCGTGGCACCTGCGTTTTAGAAGGGTCCAAAGGCACAGTAATTACATGACAGGAAGAACTAACTAATGGTGGAATTTGAGACCTCCCTGGGAAAGAATTTTTTTGTATGGAAAATCTTCTGAGGTCCCTAAAATCATAAATGCCATTGATTGTAATCCAGGCTTTTTTGTGCCTCACCTGGTTGCACTGTGGAGTTCTAAAGCTGTGTTCCTTGGTTGGGACAATACACACATCATCTTCCGATACTTTAAAAATCCTGGCTGGATAGTATAACTATTTAACAGGGTTGAGCTTTTGAGCCAGGCTGCAGGCATTAATTATCTACATATAATTTTTCCATCCTGGGTTGTCTACAGAGATTTTTTTTAACCCTAACTCTGCCTGTTTCCCCTGTAATCCACTGGCTTTAGTGTCACCTTTTGAGTTTCAGTGAGTGTAGAGTCAAGGAGCGCATACTCCGTTATGGGCGCCCCGGACATTCATCTGTTCGGCAGGTGTGTGCTGGCCACCCAGTGTTTGCTAGGCCCTCTGGAAGAGAGAGAAAATATGACATAGTCCTCAATTTCAAAAGGGTTAAAAGTTACCCAGGTGGGCAAGGTGTGTGAAAGTTGAAGAAAATGCTAGAGAAGCTGTGAGTAATATCTCTGAGAACACACTGTGGGGGGCCCAGGTCACACCTGGGGTACTTGAAGGGTTTCTAGCAGGCCAGGCCGTTTGCTGGGAATGGCCCTTGAGTGGGGCAGGAACTGGAGAAACAGGAGCCAGGGTGGGGAGAGCAGGAACCGCAGCACCTGACCGTCCACGTGGCCTCCAGGGCCCAGTGCCGGGCCCTTCTCTGAGGCCCTCCCTCCCTTTGCTGGCGTCCCTGCATTCTTCAACTCCCCTCAGGCCACCTTTGCCTTTGTCTTCCTCTCAGGCTCCTCCTTGCCCAGGACAGTCATGAGCACAGCCCATCCTGTGGCCGCAGGCCCCTGGGGCAGTAGCAGTGCTGTCGTCACCTGTGAATGCCCGAGCACTGAGAATGGGGCATTATCCAAAGAGGGCAGCTTCAACAGACACAGAAACGGGGCGTTTAGTGGACAGAGTGGAGGGGTTGTGAGGGGAGGAGTGGGGAAGGACAGGAAGGGGACCAGAGGCAGGAGGCAAAGCCAGTGTGGTGAAATAGAACACCACAGCCACCAGACACCCATGGCTTCCCTGCGACAGAATGTTCTAGAAATATCTCTAAACCATAGTGTATGTGACACAACACAGATTGTAGATAGTGGCAGTGAAGTTGGGAGGAATTCAGAAGCGGTGAATTCCACGTCTTTCAAGACCACTGACCCACAGACTTTAGTCTAGCAGCAACCTCTGTGTCCCCGGCTGCCTTAGGACCATTTGCCACCTTCTCGGCACTGTTGGGTGGCTCTGGCATCCTTGGGTGGTGACAACCCTTTGTGCTCCTGACTCACGAAGGGTGAGGAGCTGGCTTGCAAGTTCTCGGTAATGGGGCCAGAGCGACTGTTCGTGCGACCCCAGCTCTAGCAGCTCTAGCAGTTTGGCTATGCCTAGTGAAAAAGGTTTGAATGGCGTTTTGCAGCCACACCCGCATCTTCCAAGTGCCGAGCGAGATGACGGAGGACATCATGCGAGATCGAATAGAGCAGGTCAGAAGAAGGTAAGCTGTTTGGGACCAGTTGATTTGTGCTCCTAACTGGGGGCAGGTGGGGTGCAGGTATTCTGACATCAAGAGCAGGGACAAGCAGTTCCAGGGCTGCTGGCTTGTCTTCTGTGCTCCACATTGGGGGGGCTTTGTCAGCCTCCATGGTGCCTGCTGGGGCGCAGAGGGCTCAGGGCTGAGGGCCTCTTCGTGGGACTCTGCTCCTGGGCCCAGATGTGGCCGCAGCCCAGCATGGCCAGCCTGACTCCGCTCCCCTAGCCCCTGGGCCACGGTCTGGGTGCAGTCTGGTCTGGGCAGGCTGTGCCATCAGGCAGCCCCCTCCACCTCGCCCCTCTCCTCTGTCCCCTGCAGCATATCCCACATTACAAATGAGGCACCTCAGGAACCCAGCATGACAGTTTCCTTCGAGTGCTAAGAGCAAGAGGTGAGAGAGCCGACAGGTGAGGAACCGGGCAGAGCACGTGGTTATCCTGGGCGGCGGAGGGTGTGCTAGGATGGGGAACTTGGTAATTAGGCCTTGCCTTTCTCTGTGGGGAGGGGCCTGCACTGGGGCCAGTGGGGGAGGGGGAGAAGGCAGCGGTCTTGGGCTTCAGCACTGCCTTTCAAAATTTTGGAAGGACTTGAAGTCAAGCTTCAGATTGGCCTCTCTGACTCTCTTGAGTGTGGTGTTGGAGAGCTTTGCTTCTGCATTATTCATGGGTTTAGGATCTTGTTCATGGGTCTAGGATCTCGTGCTGGTGGCTGGTGGTGAGGCCACAGTTCTAACAGCTCCTGGGCACTGTTGCTGCTGGTCTGCTAACCTCACCTTGAGTCACAAGATCAAAGAGTCAGGAGTGACACCACATAGACTTTGGACTTGCACCTACTAGGGATGTGACTTTGGGTCCCACAGCCTCTTTGCTTGGGTTGGGTCCCAGTGGTCACATGATCGCTGTTTATGAGGTCCTGTGAGGCGGGAGGCTGATGGCAGGACACAATAGCTACATTTGCCATCCGCGAAGCAGCCGCTGCACCCCTGCCAGAGGGGACGGCTGCACAGGCTGTTGCAGAGGCTAAAGACGTCATTTAGACACCGAGTCCTCGGAATGCTTACAGGAAGGCCGTGGGGTTGTAAGGCTGGCACTTATTGAACACTTACTGTATGCCAGCTTCTGCACGAGGTACTTTGTCAAGGTTTCTCATCTGAACCAAAAACAATCTTAAGAGGAGGGCATTGTTCAAGCCCATCATACAGAAGGCAGAGGTTGAGCCAAGTCCACGAGCAGGCACTGAGTTCCAAAACGGTTCCACCGTGGGCGGATTACTTAATGCCTCTGTGCCTCCATTTCCTCATCTACAGTGGAGTGTCTACTTCGGAGGGTTGTCTTGGGGGTGACGGCGTCTAGCACGTGGACGTGCCATGTCGGGTATGTGCTGCTATTACTAGAGATGAGGAACCAGAGGTTCTGGAAGGGTAAGCGGTTCTCAGGGGCTTCTGAGTTGGAAGAAGCAGCGCCAGGCTTCAACCCCACTGTCTGGCATACCGCTGCCTTTTCTCTCTGTGGGATTTTCTGTTCTCTAGACAGAGCTCTGTGAGTGTGCAGGACAGCAGGGTTGGAGGGAGTCATGATCAGCTCTGCTCTTTGGCCAGCCACAGCTCCATGACGTGTCCCCTGGGCACTTCTCTGCCTCCTAGGTTGAAGTCCTTCAGGGCCAAGGAGCAGCCTAGGTCAGAAGAATGTCCAACTCCTGCTTGACCTGAAGAATGACCAGACCTGGGCAGAGAGACTCCAGCACGTGAGCCCTTCACCGGGACAGTGGCAGTGCTGGAATTTTCCTGCTGAACTGCTAATAAAGAGATGTGCTATTTAACAACTCTCCTGGTGTTGGTGGGGGTGCTTTGCCACGCATGCCCCCACTCATTCACTCACAGATGCCGAGCACCGTGCAAGCCTGGCTCTGGGGACACGTGGCTTGCAGCCCGGGGCCGGAGACAGACAGCAGCCATTGCAGCACTGTGTGATGAAGGCCATGCAGACGCTCCTGGAACATTAGGAGGGGTGCTGGCATGGGCCGGGCCAGGGAGGGCTTCCTGAGGGAGGTGTGGCTGGTTTGTTTCCATATTTATGTTATCTTCACTTTTCCCTTCTTTAGCACTCTTTTTTCCTTCAGGTATATCTGATTTTCTGACTGATAGCCTTTTTCTTCTCTTTGAAGAACTTCTTTTAACATTTTTTGCAAGGCAAATATATTAGTGACAATTTCCCTCAATTTTTGATTGTCTGAGAAAGTATTTTTCCTTAACTTTTGGAGGATGATTTTTCAAGGATATAGAATTCTGGGCTGCCATTTTTTTTGACACTTAAATATTTCACTCCACTTTGATCTTGCTTGCGTGGTATGTGAGGAGAGGTTGGATGTAACTCTTATTCTTGCTCCTCTATAGGCAAGGCGTTTTTTCCTTACTCTGACTTCTTTCAAGATACTTTTTTTGTCTTTGATTTTCTGAAGTTTGAGTATGACAAGACTAAGTGTAGATTCCTCCCCCCACCCCCATTTATCCTGCTTGCTATTCTCTGAGATTCCTAGGTCTGTTGTTTGGTGTCTGTCATTAATTTTGGAAAATTCTATAGTATTATTACTTCAAATACATTTGTGTTCCTTTCTCTTTTTATTCTTGTTTCCAGTATTCCCATTACATTTTGTTACACCTTTTGTAATTGTCCCACAGGTTTTGGAAAATCTGTTTCACTTTTTTTCCTTCTTTTTTCCTCTTTGCTTTTCAGTTTGGGTACTTTCTATTGACACTTCTTGAAGCTCACCGATTCTTTCCTCAGCCTTGTCCAATCTACTGATGAGCCCCTTAAAGGCATTCTTTATTTTTGTATACTTTTTTAAAATTTCTGGAATTTTCTTTAGATTTCTTTATTTGAGTTTCCATCTCTCTGCTGACTTTACCTGTCTGTTCTTGCATGTTGTCCACTTTCTCCATTAGAGCCCTTACCATATTTATTATATTTGTTTTAAATTACCAGCCGTATCTGAGTCTGGTTCTCATGCTTGCTTTGTCTCTTCAAACTATACTTTTGCTTTTCAGTAAGCCTTTCAATTTTTTGTTGCAAGCCAGACATGAAGTATCAGATAAAGGAATTGAGGTAAATACACCTTTGCTGTGAGGCTGGGAGGTAGGCTGTGTTTACTATTTGCTATAGCTATGTCAGAGGTAAGATTTGCTCTGATGTCCTTGTTTTTGTCTTCCCTGTTGTCTTTGGGTTTCCCTAGGGACTCCTTCTTACATAGAGCTGGAGGCTTTCAGTTATTTCAGCTGTAATCCCCTGTTATCATACAGGAGTCCACTATTGAGGTGGTACTATATGTGGGGAGGGGAAGTATTCTACAGAAGATTAGGTCTCAGTATTAGTGAACCTGTGCCCCTGGGCTGTGACCTCGGCTTCTCAGCCCCAACCCCCAACTTTAGGAAAGGCAGGAAGAGGAAAGGCTAGTAGGGAGTGGGTGGAGTTGGATATTTCTCTTCTTCCAGGCTGGTTTGGCTGTGGCAAAGTAGTTTACCTTGCAGGCAGGCTTTTGTTAAGGAGAAAAGAATGCTCTGGACATATTTAAAAGTGGGTACTTTCCACCTCCACCTTGGGAAGCAGGAAGGGAATCAACTTTCACTGTGAGGACCTAGCAGAGCTCCTGGAGGTAAAACTCACAAAAGTGTGGGACCTCCCTATGACTAGGCCCTTGGACTTTGTAACCATCAAGATTGTCCACACTTAGCTTCCAGCAATTTGTCAGTTACAGTTCAGATTTTCCTACTTAGGGCTGGTTCCCATGGAGGTTTATACTACTGGGGTTCTGCTCTGGGAAGTTGTGATTCTCTTTATCCACTGTTCTGGCTGTCCAGTTTTAAGGTCAGTAGTTTACTTTGTGAACTCAGTTCCCTAACAGAAATAAGAAGAGTTGTGAATTTCCAGTTTATTCAGATTATTTTCTTGTTGTAAGTATGGGGGTGATGACTTTCAAGCTCTTTACATGTCAGACTAGAAACAGCAAGTCTCATTCAAGTATTTGTTGAGTGTCTATGAGAATTACAGCTAATGTTTACTGAGCACTTACTATGTGCCTGGTCTCATCTAAGGACTTTGGATATATCCAAGTGCTTAATCCAAACAGCATTTGATGTAGATACTATTATTATTATCAGAGAGGAGACAACACAAGACCAAGAAAGTTAAGTACCTTGACCAAAGTCACTTTGGTGACTGGGGAGTGTTGGAACCCCAGCCTGGCTTTCTGGCTGCGAAGCCTCCTTTTCCAGCCACTTTGTTATGCTGTGTGGGCTCTGGGGTAGGCCCCATGAACATGGTAGTGACTAGGACCCACCCTGTCCCTGCCCCGGTGGAACTTTCATTTTGACAGGGGAGATGAATTTCAAACAAACTATTTATGAGATGCAATTTTCATATCTATTATAAAGGAGAAATACTACATATAATGGAAGCTTGACCTACTCAGAGGAAAAACTGAGATTTCCTTTTTATTACTTTAAAATCATCATCCCCATTTTGCAGAAGAGGAACAGGAAGCTCAGAGAGGTTAAGTAGCTTTCCTGATGTACCACAGCCATTAAACGGCATGGCCAGGATTTGAATCCAGGTGGGCTCATGCCAGAGCCAGTGTCCTTAACTACTGCCCTGTACAGCTGAGCTGGGGTGGAGGAGAGCGGGAGGGCTCTGAGTGGGGGGCCTGGCCTCACGGAGGAGGCCGCCCTGGCTGGTCAGGGGAGTGGGAGGAGGTGGGTCAACAGAGGCTGTGAGGGCTGGAGGCTGGCCACGTGAGCTGTGGAGACCCTACTAGGGATCCCCACCTCACCCTGGCAGGGACGGAGGTGGGATGTGCAGGAATATTTGAAGCAGAGAGTGCTTTTACCTGTGGAGACAGGCTGTGGCAAAGGGCGGCAGCAGGGAGCCCAGCAGGGGTGCCCTGGGCAGTGGTGGGTGGGTCTGAGACGGGCCTGGTGACTTGGCCGCATGGCACAGGCGTGGACAAGAGTGGTCCTGGGGTGGGGCTGGGAGGGGCCGTCAGCTAAGGAAGGCAGGCCCAGGTTGGGAGATAAGCTCGGTTTGGGCCCCGAGTTTGGGCCCCGTAGGACATCCCAGTCATCATGGACACCTGGGGCTGGGCTGGCAGGTGCGGGTGGAGGTGGGAGCTTGGAGAACGTTCAAGGGGGAGAAGCGGCACATCCAGCACTGCTGGCTGGGAAAGGCCCGCCTGCTCGGCAGCTTGCATCTGCATGGAGGGAGGGAGGGAAGAGAGGTGAGCAGGCCTTCTTCAGAGTTCTGGAGGTGACCACGCCTTCCCAGCCCCTCACTCAGGCTTCTTGGGGAGGTCAGAGCCCATGCTGCTGCAGAACACCCTTCTCTGAACCAGGGTGGCAGGGGACTAGGCAAGGGAAGAAGCCCTCTGGGTCCACCATTGCAGGCTGAGTGGCTGTTTTGCTGGAAACCACCAGATGGTGCCACCTGCATGTGAAAACACATTTCCTGAAGGTGACCTGGTCTTTCCTTTTGCGTCAGCTCCTGAGAGCAGGGCTGGGTGTAGATTTTAGTACCATTTGGGAAGCCTCAGATGGGATGCTTTTGAGTATCTTAGTTATGAAACCAGGTCATGCACACACGCATGACTATACAGGGGCCACTCCGAGAACACTGATGGAGCACTCTCTCCCGGCGCTGGGCCAGTGCTGGGAGTGTGGGGACACCCAGGTGAGCAGCCTGGTACACCCTTAAGGACCTGAGTTGTGAAATAAAATAAAATCTTACGGCTCACTGAATGCACTTACTCTTGGCCGAGGGGATATCCTAAAACTAAATTGCCTGCCAGGAGGAGGGAGGTCAGACAAACCTCATCTTGCCACCCCCCCCCCCCAATTCAAGACATCCTTTGTGACCCACTAGCAGGCTCAAGGGCATGCAACACCGCCTGCAGGTCCTCAGTTTACACACAAATCTATGTCCTGTGGCTGGTCTCTGAATAACACAGCTCCTTATCTTAAAACATTCCAAGCCTTTAGACAAAGCTTCAGGTCTTTAACCAATTATAAGTCAAAGAATCTTTAAACCCACCTGTAACCTGTAACTCCGGCCCCCCTCCCCCGCCCCCAACACTGCTGGATGGCCCACCTTTTCTGGCCAAACCAATGTATATCTTCCATGTATTGATTTGATTTTACCTGTAACCCCTGTCTCCCTGAAATTTATAGAACCAAGCTGGGTG
The DNA here is from genome assembly GCA_008750895.1 of Mirza zaza. Taxonomy (NCBI): domain Eukaryota; kingdom Metazoa; phylum Chordata; class Mammalia; order Primates; family Cheirogaleidae; genus Mirza; species Mirza zaza. The sequence continues at coordinate 133,853 of VSMD01082567.1, forward strand.
TAACCCAACCACAGAGAGTCCACTTGCTCAAGGCTTCTTGGGCATGGCTCTGGGTCATGGTCCTCAAATTAGGCTCAGAATAAATCTCTTTCAAATGTTTCACAGGCTTTGGCTTCTTTTCCATTGACAGAGTGGTGGAGGGGCTGACATGCAAACAAATAAATATAGTGTGAAAATAAACCAAAAGAGTATAGATGGTAGAGTGAAGGAGGGAGTGATTTCTCTGCTTGGGAGAAAAAGTGTCAGCTGATTCCTAGAGGAAGTGATGTTTACGCAGAGTTTCAGAGGCCTTGCCAGGCTCCGGCAATGGAGGAGGGGTCTTCTAGGGAAAAGGAACACCATGGGGGAGGCACGGATGGTTAGGGGCTTCTGCCTGCATGTCTGCCTGTCGGATGCCAGGTAGGGCGGGGGAGTGGGGGGGCAGTGGGGGATGGCTGGAGGAAAGACTGGGAGGTGGACAAGTGCACACCCTGCAGGTAGGTGCCCGATGACCCCATGTGACCTGGCAGGCATCCAGAGGAAAGGAGGAAGGAAGAGCCCCACGTGGGCCAGGCACGCCTTTCCAGGGGACAGAAGATGTGCCAGCCCCACCCAGAGAGCGCAGGAGGCCCGCAGTGGGCGGCCCTGGCCTGGGAGGGAGGGCTGAGGGGCTCCCAATCTCCCTCTCTCACACCCACATCTGGAGTTTGGGGCGAGTGGGACCTACATTAGTATTATAGCCGTAGCTTCGTCAAACCTAGGGTGGAAATGAAATCATTACGCGGCTCAAACGGAGTTTTGTTCTGTGCATGATTAACCCCAGGAGGGGAGTTTGGAAACAAATATGCCTTCTCTACCTGTATTACAGGGTGACTGAGTCACAGTAAATTAAAAGAAAATCACTGGCAAATTTGGGACCAGTCAGCTGTGACCAAGCCATTTGTGTAGTTAAATGGAGCTGAAAGAGCTAATAAAGGCTGTGTGGGTCAGGGATCCTCCTGAGGGGAGGGCGTGGGAGCTGGGGGTGGGCAGGTGAGCAGGTGGGCAGGGGGCTGGTCCAGGCGTGACAAGCGAAGGTCTCAGCAAGGGACTTCTTAGTGATGGTGGTGGTGATGGGGATAGGGAATACTGGCCTGTCCTTGTCATCCAGGTGTATATCATTTCCTAATGGGGCCTTGTTAATTCGAGACAGAAACAAGGACGCAGGCCCAACCTCGGCCTCCTGGTGCCTCATAAAAGACTGGCTCCTCTGGGCAAAGCTGAGCTTGGAACGCGGGGGACATGGGGAGGGTTTGACCACATCTGCTGTGGAGCAGGCGCCTCCTGGGTGTGTCACTGCAGAGAGGCAGGTGAGGTGGGGGACTTAGGGTAAAAGCGGCTGTAAGGAACTGCGCCCAATGTGGGGACCCTAGGGAGAAGACCCAGCCGGGCAAACCAGCATGGGAAAATGGGGCAGGCTGGTCTCAGAGCCCAGGGGAGGCCGCCGGGGCTGGGGTGCGGAGACAGGTGGAGCGAGGGGCTGCAGGTGGGGAAGGAGTAAAAAGAGCAGGGGGGGCCTGGGCTCCAGCTCCAGCAGGGTCTGCGACTCCACATGAGGGTGCTGTGCGGTGCAGAGTGGGGAGGGCCCCAGGAGCCCAAGCCCCTCTCCCGGGACTCCCCGCGCGTCCTGCGCAGAGTCCGCACTGCCGGGGCAGGACGGCCGCCGCCGCTCCGACGCCCACGTGCACAAGGGGCCCCCTTCCCCAGTTGAGCGGCTTCTGGGCTTCTCTATTCCAGGACGGGGAGGGGACCCCTGCGGCTTGTGGACCTGGAGATGGCGCGGCAGGGACCCCTCCTCAAGGGACAAGGAAAGGAAGCCACCCCGCCTCCGCAGACACATTGTTCCACATGTTTTCCAATTACTTGGCAGGCTCCGCAGCGATGCTCGAAATTCATTTTCCATCCTGAGAGGGAAAAACAAAGGCAAGAGAAAGCAGCAGCTTCTCTCCGCGGCGAGTTGGGAAACTTTGCTGCACCAGCCAAAGCCGACCTGGCGACCTGGTGGTCCCCAGGCCCCAGCCCCAGGACCGCTCCCCTCACCCAGGCCGGCTCCCCTCCCCCTCCCAGCCTTGGGACCACTCCCCTCCTGCAGCCTGGCTCCCCTCCCCCAGCCTGGCTGCCCCACCCTTGCCTGCCCCCTTGGTCTTGAAGCTTATTCTCAAGCCACTGGACCAGAAGGACTTGGGTGGGAGCAAACCAGGAGGGCGCCCTCATGGTCTCTTGGGGAGGGTGGAGGCCAAGCTCTGCAGCTAGAAAGCCCCCAACCTTGGGGGTGTGGAAGGATACGGCAGGACTCTGGGGAGAGAAAGCAAAGGCAGGGGACAGCTAGTGGAGAAGGTCCAAACTGGCAACTTGGCTAGCACTCCTCTTAGCACACTGCTGTCTGTGACTGTTTACCCATTTCTTTATTTGCAGAGGGTCTGCACCGTTGGGATGTACCCGGGGAGGGCAGGGCCCAGCTCCCTAGCTTACTGTTGTTTCCAGGGTGCCCCCCTGCACAGCGCCGGACACAGGTGCTCAGAAAATATTGCGGAACAAATCCATAACTGGATGGGTCTGTGTCCTGAATGTTTGCTGCTATTTCTTAGTGCTCACTTCAGCTCTGTGCCTCCCCCTCCTCTCCTTCCCGGGGCCCTCATTCTTGGTGTCTTCTCATGGCATCTCTTTGTGGGCAGGCCTGGAGGTCCCGCAAATGCACGCTGCCTGGGTCCTGCCAGGGAGCCTGGCCTGTGAGACTCAATGACAGGGAAGGACAGGTACAGCAGTCCCCGCCTTATGAGGAGGGTGCGTGGAAGGCTCAGTGAGAAACTGCACGTGGCATTCTTTCAGCACAGCATGCGCTTACTCACAGCGTGTGTGCACAGGAGGGCTTTTCCTGGGAGCAAGTTGCATAACCTCTCCGTGTAATTCCATTTCCTGGGGTCCTTCTGAAGATCAAGTGAGACGACTCCTGTGGAGGGTGCAGCGCATGCCTGGCACTTGGTAAACCCTCAGCACGAGGTGCCCATGATGATTCTTATGCCCAAGAAGAGGCATCAGCATAGCACAGCCCTTTCTAGCAGTGACGGCTGTTATTGCTGGCTGTTAATCTTCACGCTCATGAGACACTCATAATAGGGTTTGCAATGGGAGTTCGTGATCTAGTCAATCCAGCAAGAAAGAGGCACTGCCCCCTTGGAGCTTAGGCTGGGAGGCAAAAGACTATGGGGCCTCTAAATATGCTAAGGAACCACAGACAAACATTTAGGAAAAATGAAAATATTAGTGTGGGTTTGGGAGCCAGCGTGGGAAGGGGGTGTGTTGTCAGAGATGCATGCTTGGTCAACGCTGGGTCTGCACATTTTCAAGGGAGAGCCGGAGTCACAGCTCTGTGGTCTCAAAAGAGTTGCTCCCCTGGGGACCCACTGGACCCAGGACTCTTCACAGTCTGGGTGGGGGGGTTCTCTGGGTCTGTGAGCCCCCACTGAGGAAAGGCCTCCCAGGGGCCTAGCCTGGGAGGAGCGTGGTGTGGCCCCCTGCGGCCAGCAGATGATGCTGTTGATCCAATGTGCCAGTAGCCAGGCCCTGGATGGTGCCAACTGCCCGTTCAACCCCAAGCTGCCGACTGCTGACATTTTCCACCACGTACGCCTGCACAAGCCACCAGCACTCCCATTAGTGCCTGCAGCTAGCTCTGTGCTTGTCCTCCCAGTAGGGACAAGTTCTTTTACCCACCCCAGGCAAAAACTGACTCCGGATGTGTAGCGAACAGAGGGCAGTAGACCTGACATTCCGTGTCGGTGGCTCTGTGTAGCTGCAGCAGGATTCAGTGTCGGGAGAGCAAATTCATCCTGCCTCTCCACAAAGCTGCAGTTCTGCCTGCTCACCACTAGGCGCTTCTTGAGCCAGCCAGGATGCCAGGGTGCCCTGTAAGAGGATGGGCTGGAGGACACGCAGGGCAGGTGCAGACAAAGGAGCAGCGCCCTGAATCGGAGACCCAGGGCTTCGGGAGCCCCCTTTTGGGACCTAAGTCCTGTGTCTAATTCTTCAAAGGCTGGGCGAAGGCAGCGCTTCTCCAACTCTCCTGGACATGAGAATCCCTCTGAGGAGGGTTCTTGTTAAAAATGCAGGTGATTGGGTACCACCCTGCTTCATTTTGGCTGGTAGATTTGAGGAGGAACCGGGAAGCTGCATTTCCATCAATGCCATCCCGGTGATTCTGAGACAGCTGTCCTCAGGCCGTGTTGAGGCACAGATAAAAACGCTGCTTTTCTTAGTAGAAGAGGACTTGGCAACACCAAGATCAGCATGATCTATGTGCCCCAAAGACAAGGGGCAGGCTATTTAGTGTATCCAGACCCCACTTACCTGTCTGGAAAATGGTGACTGTTGAAGTCCCCCACCACCCGGAGTAGGTCTTGGCCAAAATCGTTGGAAGGGGCTGGCCCGGGGAAGGGTGTTCTAGTTTGATTGATACTTTCACTCCCTCTAGCTTAGTGCCCGGGGCAAGACCTTGATGTTAGCCTGCTCTTTCTCTGTCTAGTACTTTGAGGCCAGCCTCTTCCCCATCTTCATGTTGGGTTTGTGCAGCAGGCCCCAAGTGGGCTGACCTCGGGAGCCACCCAGTGCCTGACACATAGTAGGCACTCAATAAATTGTGTTGAGTTAGATTGGCTGTGTGGCCTTGGACAAACTACTTCACCTCTCTGAGCTCATAGATAATATGGGAATAATAACATCTACATGGCAGGGACAGAACAAATGTATGTATAATTTGCATGTATGTAACAGTGTTCTGCCCATATATTAAGCGCCCCAATAAATGTAGCTATGATTAGTACAGTGCTGAAAGGATGATAGGTTTTCCTTCCCTCCTATGCTTGGGGAACTTTTTTTTTTTTAATAGAAAGACTCATTTCAATCGAAGCATCCGCCACCCCATGCTTTGAAGGAGCAGGGAGGACACTAAGAGGAAAGAACAAGCTTAAATTCCTGATGGGCAGAGATGCATCATTTTTCTTTCCATAATGGGAGGGGAGAAAGCTACAGTGCTGGTCGAGGCTGCCTCCCTGCTGAGCCTCCAAATCTGAGACCCTCCCAGTTTCAGCCCCAGGAGCCTCAGGGTTTGTATCAGCAAGTTCAGTTTGGAATACCCGTATATACCGCCTTCCTTTGGAAGCAGGTAGTGGGCAGGGATCATGCGCACACAATTCTCTTCATGGTGTTCGTGCATTTACTTCCTGGAGTTATTTTAGATGGTCATCTCTAGAGTTCGCCCCGTCCATCCCAGATAGGCGAGGGCCCTGCTTCTGCAACAGTCTGTGGGACTGCCCTGGTGGCTCCTTCTTTCTCCTGGCCCGAGTCTCCTGGTCAGGCTGCAGCGCCTCCCACCCAACTGTCTGCTTTGAACGGCTCACGCATCACACCCATGCGAGGTGAGTCCTCTTTTCTCCTGGCTTCCAGTTCCCAAGATTATGTTCACTTCCACCTCTCACTGTCTATATATTTAGCATAATCTCTTTTTATATGATATTTTAAAATCATTTTTTCTTCCCCATTGATGGGCCTGTCAGACTCACTACACTGGAAGATTCTTTAGTGCGAGATCCGGGTCTCATCTGTCTTCAATGGGTGCTCATTACAGGTTGAACGGATTCAGTGTGGCCTGAACCAGCCCGCTGCCGAGCTATTACAGCCGATCTACCTGTTGCGTTGTCAGGCCTAGGCCGCGGCACATCCCGTCTGTATTCCTAATGCTTCTGTCCTCCCTCTGCCCGCCCACCCCCATCGAGGTCACACACTCTGGTGTGCAAGCCCTGTGTTTCCTCCTCTGAATGCAATTCTGTCACGGGTGTGACAAGGCCCCTCTGAACGCACCCTGGCTGCAGAAAGCATCTCTCCCAAGATCACTCTGGTGACAGTTCCCATAGCGATTAACAGCCTCAGGGTGGAGCCTTTGGGATTGCCCTGTATACTTCTTACTGAACACAAAAGGCCTCAAGGGGCCTTGAAGACCCAAAGAAAGGAGGGGCAGAAGGCAGAAGGCAGCATTCCAAGATTTCCTCCCCTTGTGGGCCTCCCCCAACCCCATCCCTCTAGCTCTCTCCCTCTTTCTCTCTCTCTACCCCCTTACCCTCTCCCTCCATCTTCTCTCCACCTCTCTTTCTGTCTCTATCATCTTTCTCCCTATCATTTGTCTGTCATCTGTCATCACCGTCCTCTCTCTCTCTGTCTTCTACAAGCCCCCCCTTTTGTATCATAGTCCCCATCAGCAGGTTTGCGCCCTTGCTAGGAATAAAACCTTCATGCTCAGGGTGCAAAGAGAGAGAGTACAGGTAAATCTACCACAAGCACAACTATATTTGGCCAAAGGGGAGAAGAATTCTTCCAGAGGAGGCCCGCCCACCAGGTGGCTCCCAAGTGGCCTGGTGCACGTGGACCCCTTGAGTGTGACAAGTCTGGCTCTGCCCTGTCCCTCAACTGTAGGGCTCCCTGAGTGCTGCCGGGACATGACTTCGTCCTGCTGCAGTGGGGCTGGATTCCTCAGTCACTGCAGGATATATTTGGCCAGGGAGTCTTCTCTGTGTCATGGTCACCCTGAATTATATTTATTCAGAATTTAGGTTTTTGTGTGGTAGAAAGAACACTGAATTTGAGGTCCCAGCTCTGTTACTTCCTAGATATGTAATCAAGTCAAGGGCAAGTGGCTTAATCTCTCTGAGACTCATTTAAAAAGTTATGTCATGAACTCCTGGATGAACTAATGAACATATGTGCACTCTTGCAGACTCTGAAGTTACAGGCGTGGGTAGGAGGAAGTCCCTGCTCTCACATTCTGGGGGGCAGGGTAGACAGCCAGCAGATTTATAGATAGCTGATAGACAGGAGGCTGGCGGTGCTACACGCTTTGAAGCAAAGGAAATCAGAGCAGGGAGAGTGACTGGGAGTTGCTCTTTTATATAACATGGACGCTGCCACCTTGCTTAGGCGGTGGCATTCAGGGAAGGACCCCAGTGAGGTGAGGAAATGAGTGATGGCTACCCCGGGAAGGGTGTTCCAGTTAGAGGGAACAGTATGTGCTAAAGTCCTGAGATGCAAGTGGGCTTGTCCTGTCTCAGACCCAGCTGTTATGGTGGCCGCAGAGGGAGCAAGGAGGAGAGAGGGGCAGGAAATCGCAGCATGGCTTGAGAGATGCTGAGCGCCTAGGACAGGCACTGCCCCTAGTGCGGACAGTGAGGGCTGATGGGCCAGGTGGAGCTGGCGAGGGGGTCCAGGTCAGGGTGGCAGGCCGTGGCCCCTGTTCAGATTCCATGCTGCCTTCTCCCAAGGGCGGGAGTTTGAGTCTGCAGCAGCATGATGTGATCTGCTTTGTGTCTCAAAAGATCTTTGTTGGTCTCTGAGATCCAGTTTTCTCATCTATGCAATGAAAACAGTGCCGCCAGACCTCATAAGATATTGTCAAGATCAAGTGACATGTTTGATGAGGCTGAGTGAAGGCGTGGTGCACAATACCAATGTAAGCGGCTGTTACGATAATTAGGCTTCCCTGAGTGTTGAATGGATTTCCATTTCTCTACGCGTGTGGCCAGACAGCAGTCTCAGAACTTGAAGAACACTTTCCTCATAGATTGTCTTGCTTAATCCTCACACCCCATCGAGAGTGGTTGAAATTACTATTATTCCCATTTAGCAGAAAAAGAAACTGAGGCTCATAGAATTCAGCGAGGTTAATACAATGAGCTAGCGAGTACTGGGGATGGGCTTCCAACTCAAACTTTCCAATTCCAAATTCAACTCCTAAGACGACGGTGTGAGTGCCTATGGAGGGCAGAGGTGGGGCTGCAGAGGCAGGGCAAACTACAGGGTCAACGTTGAACTGAATGTGAGCAGAATGCACTTGTTGAGAGCCGCTGCTGCTGTTATGGCCACACGCACAGTCCCTGGAAAACAATGCAACATTAGAGACTGCACAGATTAATACACAATAAAAATTGCTGAAAATACTTGAGGCGGATGCTAGCTTTATCACAGAAAGCTTAGGAAAATAAGGCAAAATCATAATGTACCAGCTGATTGCAATTAATACAGATGACAAAAGAACAACGTAGTTCAACTGAGATCTGAGAGCCTCGCTGTACCCGAGACAGTGGCCCCTGAGAAAGGTCGAGGTGCAGGTGGTGGTGCTTCTACCTGCCAGGAAAAGCCCCATCAGCAGCCCCTTCAGGAACGGTTCCTGAGAAGACAGAGGAGCTGTGCAAAAGCAGCAGCTAGTCTCCAGGGATGTCACCCTGAAATCCCACTGGCCTGCACCCCAACACTTCCAAGGAGTTCCTAGGGTTCCTTGCCAACTGCAAGTTCCTGGGGTTCCTGCCTCGGTTTTGGAAATGTCAGAAGGCTGGGAATTCTGCAAGTGTCTAACACGTGATGAGCAGCTCAGCAAAGACTATTCCCACAGGCAGCCCTCAGCCTCCACGAGAGACTCTTCTCTACTCGAGCCAAATATGCAACTAGCCCTTCTTGAAGTTTGCTGAGAAAGGAATTCTGTAGCCCTTATTATTCCTTCCTTCTCCAAATGATCTCCGCTGAAATGGAGACTCACTTATTCCTCTTGTTCATTCTTCATCTCCTGCCCTGGCTTCAGCAGTTCTCGGAAAAGCTCATTGATGCTGAGTTCGCCTGCCTGTGGGAAACAGAAGTGGGACCACGGTCAGGGTGGAGAGGGGACACTGGGGAAGAGCAGAGGGGACCAGCCGCCGTGCATCCAACTCCTCACGCAGCAGAGCAGGGCGGCGTCCCTGTGCGCTTTTATCGGCATTATCGTGCAATATTCCCAGCCCGCTTTGTCTTTGCGTTGCATTTTATCAATACCACCAGCGGATCCTGCTGTCCCTTTCTGTGGGTTTATTAATATTGCCCTCTGATCTATGGGTAGCTGCCACACTTTATATTCCAGCCCCATCCCAGCTTCTCCAAACTCAGACACCATATTTAATTAGATTTTCTCCCTGGCTCAGGCAAACAGAAATTGAACTCCCAGTATATCTCTATTGCTCTGGAGCTCGCGCCTGACACAAGCAGACAGCTCTCTTTCCCTCTCTGGCTGTCTCTGCCGCATCCCCTCCACTCCCACCCCTGGCATTAATATTCCAGCAAGCCCACTTCTAAGTTCAATCTTTGGCCCCAAACTCTGAAATTCATTCTCACGTTACCCACTGCCATTCAGATGAATCATATGCCAGAGGGTTTTGCTGCTGAGACTTTTTTGATCTTGCTCCAGGCTTTGCGCAGGGCCTTCATGGTGCAGAGAGTGGAGGAGATGGGTGTGGGGTGGAGAGTGGCTCCTGGAGGCCGAGGGGTCGTTCCGCCTGAGGACAAGGAGACGCAGTAAATGTCCTTTCAAGGTGATGACTCCATTCTTGAAGTAATCCACTAGAAAGATCTTAAGGAAAAACCACTTTTTGGTGTTACAATTTTTCCATCCATAAAATGGGGAAGGAAACAGAATTGGTCTTTACTGAAGCTGTGAAAAACAACCTCTATTTTCATCTTCTGTCCACCAAATGTGAAAGGAGAGATCAGGTTAAGAAGAGACCTAAAGAACACGGGAAGGAGTCCTGATGGGCCAGCTTTCCTGTGCCAAGGAAAGTCCTGCTAGGTGGGAGGGACAGCAGGCTCCAGGCACCCTAACCCTAACCAGCCCCGAGACCTGACCATGGAGCCTGGGGCCCGGGTTCTTTAGGAAATAAGTAAAAAAGAAATTTACTTAATACATTTAAGACTTGGTTTCGTCACCAGTTACATGAGGATAATGACAGCTGCCTTGTGTGTGTGTCCCACAGAGAAGACCCTTGAAACAACCTGTGCGCCTACCCGTGTTCCATACACTCTGACCCTCCTCTTTAAGATCAGGCATTCCCCTTCTCAGCGAAACCTTGCTTTGCAATTGCTATTGGGCAACATAAAAGAGTGGACAATAAAATAACTTATTTGACTTTGAAATGATTTTTATTTTCTTTATTCAGGAAATTTCTCATTGTAATTAGCTTACCATGCCTGAGCACTTAGACAGACTGGTATCAGAAGGGATTTAAGGGATCAAAAATAAAATAAGGAAGGAAAAAAGAAAAGAAGGAAGGAGGGAAACACAAACAAGGAGACAGCAGAGAGGGTGGTTTATCCAGATTCCTTGAGTAATGTTTGAAATGGCTTTGCACCAAGATACAAAAATATGCACATTTACTTTAAAGCATAGCTGATATTTAAGACATTTACGTGTCAAGAGCTGCCAAGCACTCCTCAAGGGCAAAAGGGTCTGCCTGCCACCTCCACCACTACAAGGGGAGCAAAGGGCTCCCCCGAGGTTAAGGGGCCATCCTCACCCCCACTGTGGACACTGCCTCCCGCAGCAGCAGTTTGGGGGCAAGGGAGCTCCTCCCAGTTCTGGAGGTCATGCACCGTGGCCCCAGAAGGCGCAGCACGGCCCCTCCCACTGCGCGGATGGAGCACGTGTGGGTGTGGCCTTGGGTTGGAGGGACCGGCTTTGGAGTCCCTGGTTATGGGTTGCAGTTCTGGCTGTGCCACCTAGCAAGGTGACGTCTGGCAAGTTATAAATCTCTCTGCCCTCAGTTTTGTTACTTGCACCAAAGGGAAAGCACTGCCTGTTTTCCAGGGTCGCAGGGTTAAATGGAGTCGTGCAGTGAGGCATCAGGAGGAGTGCCTTCTGGGGTGGTAGATTGAGCGCATGCTCAGATCCCATTTTCAAGGAGCCAGGTTTGAATTCTGAGTCTGAGGTCCAGTCACCTGGGGACGCCGGGGTGAGTGGGACCAGGAGTGGGTTAACACTAGCCGCTCCTAAATGTCGGTGGCTTAGCAGGACACAATGGAAGTTCGTTTCTTGCCGGTGACAGTCCGATGTGGCATCTGTGACCAGCAGATGGCGCTCCACGCCCGATGACGCAGGAACGTCTTCCATCGGCGGTCGCGATCCCCTGTGGCTTGCTGCCTCTCTGGATGGCGGGGGAAGCCGGGGCTGGAGAGGGCCGCAGGCACTTCTTAGAAGCTGTGGCCTGGAAAAGACACCATCTCTTCCACCCGTGTTCCACTGGCAAGCGCTCACGGACGCGCCACCTGTCCCCGCGAGAGAGACTGGGAAATGGTCTTCGTGCCGAGAAAGAAGAGGAAGACAAATCTCCAGATGCTGGCGCACGGCTGGCAAATGCTACCTCCCTGCCTGTCACCAGGTGTCTGTCGTGCTCTCCCTCCTCTGCAAAACTCGCTCAGACACCCTGGCCTCGGAGGGGGCATCTTTTCCCTCGAGTCTTCGTGTGGTTTCCTAAGGCCTGGCACCTCACCTGCCCTCAAGGTGCAATGGGGCAGCAGGACAAGAACATCACCTTGGAAGTGCCCATCTGGCCAGCGTCAGTTGGCAGGCACACCGTGCCCGAGGACGGATGCAGTGTGTTGGCAGGCGAGGTGACGAGGCCCCACCCTGGCAGTGGGGCGCTCCCTGATGACACCTGCTTCTGCTCCCTGGGAGAGATGTCCCATCCATGGTTCCCCAGAGCCCCTGCCCACCATCTGGGAGGGTCTTCCTTGTGCCCCATCGGCCATGGTCACATCTGAGAGGGAGGGCATGGGGGTGTATGTCTGTTTCCGACTGGCCTGAGCTTCCCCTCACAGGCCTTTTTAGGCCAGCTAATGGTTTCTTTGCTGTTCAATTCCCTTAAAAACTTGGCAGGTTTCTGAACTCTTTGCTTCCAGTCAGTTTCTACTACTAGTATTGGCGCCTAACGTACTTTCCAAGATACTGTTCTCAAGTGCACTTGAATTCTTTTCTTCTTCCTTGCTCCCACGCCATTCTCTCAATTTAATAATAGCCACCGTGAGATGTCAGAAGAAACAGGCTTGGAAAGGCATGAGTTTGCTAGGGCTGCCACAACCAAGTACCATGAACTGAGTGGCTTAAACAAAAGAAATGTCTCACAATTTTGGGGTCTAGAAGCTAGGAGCAAGGTGTCGGCGGGATCCTGCTGAGGGCTGGGAGGGGGAACCTGTTCCATGCCTCTCTCCCAGCTTCTGGTGTTTTGCTGGCAATATTTGGTGTTTCTTGGCTTCTGCTATGTCACCCTGATCTCTCCTTTCATCCTCCAGTGGTGTTCTCCTTGCGTACAAGTCTCTGTGTCCGAATTTCCCCTTTTTACAAGGACACTGGGCATATTGAGGACAGGGGTCCATCCTACTCCAGTCTGTCCTCATCTTTACTAATTACACCTGTGATGACCCTATTTCCAATTGAGGTCACATTCTGAGATGCTGGGGATCAGAACTTCAGCATAGAAATGTGTAGGAGACACCATTCACCCCATTCCAGAAGGAAAGGCACCATCATTAATTTGATCTTTGACACAGGGTTGAGTCCTTCTGCTTAACTGAGAATTATCAATGGGCCTTTGTTCCTCAAAGCCCCTTCCGTTTCATCTCTGTTCCAGCCCTTCAATGTCCCAAATTTCTGAACACTCTACAAATATTGTTCCTCGAAAGAAAACCCAACCCTGTTAAAAGGAAAGAAAGGGAAATTAGCAAATGTTGAATGCCTGCTATGTGCCAGCCATGGTCACATATCTTGTATCTCTTTTAGCTACAAAATTTTGGGATTCTGTGAAATTAGCGTGGATGTTCCATGCCTGGGAGGAGAGAACTTTCTCAGGCCTGCTCCTGCACTGTGTGCACACTCCCTAACCTTTTCAAGCCTTTGTTCCCATGTCAGCTTCTAGGTGAGCCTTGCCTGAACACCCTATTTAAAATTAGACCGCTCAGCATCTCTCATCTCCCTTCTCCTTGCCCCCATAGCATTTATCCTACCACCTTCTAACAGAGTGTGTGATTTTCTAATTTTCATGTTTATTGTCTGTCTCTCTGCACTACCAGGCTCCACAAAGACAGCAGAGATTCTGCCTGCTCCGTTCTTGGATGTGTTTAGCGCTAGAGCAGTGCTGCGCAGGTAGTATGCACTCAGTAAGCCCCTGAAGGGCGAACGAATGGGAGGTGTCTGGATCCTCCCTGCAAGCCTGGGGCCCCAAACAAGTGCCAGGGGCTGCATCAGAACCGCAGGGGGGCAGGTGGCTTAGAGCCCCGCAGAGCAGGTGGGAATCCCAGCTCAGCCTGAAGCAACTGGATGGCCTGAGGAAAGGCACTTCATGTTTCTGTGCTTTAGTTTGGATGAAAAATGGGACAATATTAGTCCTTCCCTCCCAGCAGTGTTCTGAGGATTAAGTAATAGAATGCATAGAGAAATGCTTAGCAGGGGCCGGAAGTGCTTAATAAATGTCACTTCTTCTTGTTAGGGTTGTTGTTAATAACATGAAATCTCACAAAAGGAAATCCCTCTGCCTTCTCTCATGTCCTTTCTCTGTGGATATATTTTGATTCTGACCCCTTATCTCAGTGGTCGTGAAATGGTACCTCCATCGGGAGGAAAGCCGAGGATGGCTTTTGCTGTACAATACTCAGTTTCATTCTACTTTTCTCCTACCAGGTTCCTGGGCAGCCATGCGCTGTCTGTGCAGGTGTGAGGACAGGGAACTGGCTGCAGGGTCTGCTCCCCCTGCCCAGCTGGCGTTGGTGCTTGAGGTTCTCATGCGCCTTGCAGCTTCTTTATTCAGGAAGGAATGGGATCCCGTGCTCGGTAGAATAATTGAAGAGAGCGCCAAAATTTGAGCATAAATTTGGAATAAAGATAAAAAAAAAATTTGGAATAAAGATAAAACTTGAGAGGGGCTTGGAGGAACAAAGGCCCGTGGACAATTTTAGTGAAACAGAGGTACCCCGAGGTTGTGTGAAGTCCCTCAGTTCTAACTTTTCCCCGTATTACTGTCTGCAGTTTAGACAGAATATCTTCGCAGTGACTGTCCAGTTGTTACTGTCTCTAGATTGTGGGGACTTTTGTGCTTGCCTAGCTCACTGTCTTCTGATGCCGTCTGGACTGGACTGCCCTTGGGCCCCAGGAAAGTCTTTCTATGAACATCTCTGACCGACGGGTCAGCTTTGGTTCTCCGCCTCCCATGTGCACTTTCCCTCCACCAGGAGCCTGGCGCCTGGCAGGCTGCTCCTCCTGGGTCCAGCGGGTCTGGGGTGCCCAGGGGCAGAGCGGGAGTGTGAGGGACTGGGAATAGCCAGGCCCATTCGCTGTCCCCATCCCTTCTCCTGCAGGACCTGGTTCAGGGCCAGCAAGGACGGGACTAGACAATTATATTCCGGGTGTGCATTTTATTAATGAAGGGAGAAGACAGCAGCAGGGACTGTAGCGATATCATGGTGTGTCTGATCTAATTATGCTAATCAATTTTTATGGCTCATCAGGGAATCCTAGTTGGCCTTGTGTCAGGAATTCCCCGGAGGATCTGGAGAGGCTGTTCCAGGACTTG